>CM058230.1:36995435-37266239 GCA_030180135.1 Orychophragmus violaceus
CTAGAATTCACAACGAAAGTTGGCTTGCTAGGTTGTTAGACATAGATAGGATTCGCAACGAAAGTTGGCTTCTTATACTTCCGTTATTCCAGTTCTAGAACAGTTCTTAATTAGATCTCGATTGATTGATTAGTCTATGTTCCTGATTTCCTGAGAACTCCCTTGACCTGACGCCTTCGCCTTCTGATTTACAAACCGTTTACTTGCTTTCTATTTTGATTTACTGCTTTCTACCGCTTCTACCTAGTTTAACCCAAAATTCTATAATCTATCGCAAGAGTCTAGAGTCTATGTGGATTCGATACCCTAAATACTACAATAGCATAATTGTGCACTTGCAGTAGAATAGGATTAAAACTTAGACCCTATCAGTCGACACCCTTCTTAGTGTCGGTCGACACGCAGTTCTGACGGCAATTTCGAGTTCTCATGACGAACGGATATTGACCATCTTCGACACTGTCGGTCGACACCAATTCAATGTCGACCGACACCACTTATGCGTCGGTCGACGCGACGGCCAGGCATACCCATTTTCGCCCAAATCTGATGTTTTTACTAAGGAAATGGTCTACAAACCTCCTATACCGTTCTCAAGAGTTCCTATAAGGTCTAAACATGAGCAGAATGTGGTCAAGTGCATGGTGGTGATGGATAAGAAGCTGAAACTCCACCAGCTGACGCTTCGCGAGTTCATCCTTGTGTGTTGAGATATGCAAAGAAGATGAACTCCATTGATGGTCATTTAAAAGAAGAAGTTCAGATTGGTGGAATTACAGTGTCTGATAGTGGAGAAAAGAAGATGGTGGTTCCTCAGGAATCTACCCTAACATCTTCAGAGCCTGCAAGTGCTCATAAGCAGAAAGCTCCAAACATCACACCTAGGCCCCATCTGACCAAGCCAAGGTACGCATTCTCTGACTTTAAGTATACTAACTCTGATGATGATTTTGCAGGGAATAAGGTCAGGAAACGAAATGTTCCACCTGACCTTGTTGTCATTGATAGGTCAAGAATTAATCCCTATACTAAACTGTAAGTGAACAGCAATGTCAAAGTAGTATATAGGGTTATCGAATCCACAGGGACACTTGGTCTCAAGAGAATCAAACTGTAGGAAATCAATACTAGAAATAAGCAATGTGATTGTATTTAAAAGCAATGCAAGAAAGTAAATCAGTAGCAGAGATTGTTGGTTGTGAAAGCAAGTAATTAAAAGCGTCAAGCTTAGGATATTCTCAGGAAATCAGACAAGCAGACAGTTCATTCAGCAAGGATCTAATTAAGCACAGTTCTAGAACTCAAAACACAGATATAGAATTAACCAAATTCCTTTGCGATAATTCTCTAAGTCTAAGTGCAGCAAACCAAACTTCCGTTTGCGAGAACTAACAGATTAAACTAGCAATAAGTCCAAGTTTGATATGTTCACAATTATCCTAAACCAAACTTCCGTTTGCGCAAAGTTTAATTGCCCAATTTAATTAGTTCAGATTCCTAAACCCCACTTCCGTGACGTATTTAGCAACCTAAGATCTAGATTCTAATTGATCAGGTTAGAACTAGCTTTAAGCACAATTAAATTGAAGAACAGATATAGTTTGAATCCTTAACTGAAATTGAACAAGTCTAACAAGTCATGAAATCCTATGTGAGAAACCCTAAGCCTAACTAGGAATCTACTCAGACATAGATAATGAAATCATAATCATAGAATAAGTAAATTGCATAAAAGAATAAGAGTAAAAGGGGTTCGAAATCTTCTCCAAATACAGATGAAGTAACAGGTTCAGATCAGCCCCAAAAGCTCTAAAATCCTCTGCTCTTAATTATGAATTGCGTAATGTAAAAAGTATAAAGCGTATCTAATTAAAACTCTTAAAACTCTATTATATAGGCATAATCTCGGATGGGGCTTCTGTGTAAATACTGGAACTATCTTGGGCTTCTTTGTAAATCTTCAATACTTGTCAAACCGACGTGTACGGCCCATCTCGCGACTGCATCGATCGATGCTTTGAGTGCAACGATCGACGCATGATCAATTATACGAACAGTGAGTTAAGCTCTCGGCCAAAACGTCCCAAAAGTCCCAAAATGCTCCAAATATCTCCAATTAGCTCCAATCCTGATTTAACCTGTAAAAGACTCTAAACAAAGACAAAAGACACTAAAACACATCTATATCATGGTCTAAAATGGGTAAAAACCATGATATATCAACTCCCCCACACTTAGCCTTTGCTTGCCCTCAAGCAAAACAGAGAACTAAAACATGGTGAAGAGGTTTGAAAACTCTTCAGAAACTCATTTCATCCTAGAAGCTACAATACTCAGATTCCCCTTAGTAAACCACTGAAAGAATCAACCACAGGATATCAAGACCAATATGTACTTCCCCCACACTTAGCAACTGTCCTAGGTAAACTCCACAATCACATTCAAGCATTCAAATTCTCCCTACTGACTTCTGCAAGTATTTAAGTGCGGTCTCACCTAAGGAGTATCGATCTAAAGGCACATGGATTCTTACCTAGCCAGCTCTAGACCACCATACTATCTTTCTCTAGTCCCTTTCTTCTCTTTCCCTTCTTTAACAACTGATTTTTCCCACATTGGGTATCATTTTATTTTTTTATCAGTGTTCTTCCCGTTATGGGGTGTACTTTGGACACATTCCATGGATCACATGAGAGAAAATAGTGTTTGCTACCATTCCCATGACCACTTCGGAGTTACCAACTCATCCTCAGTTTATTATCTTTTTTTTTTTTTACTTTATAGAAGGGGAGAAGGGAACTAAATAGGACAGGTTTACAGGCTGTGTCAGAACTAACAGGGAATCCGACATAAAGTATACCAAGCCCTTAGGTGAGAAATCTAAGTCAGTATTAAGTTGAAGTCAGTAAAAGGATCCTCTGATACCTGAAGTGATATGGGTGTTCCCAGTAGGTTGATCCGTGTCTGAGTTTTCTAATAGTCAGAGATAGATCCTGCAACTTCATCCCAATGGTTACTTAAGTTCCTGCAAGTCTTGTAAATCATCTCAGAAAATCATAGTTTCTTACTTAAACAGTTTTGACTTAATAAAACAAAAAAAATTTTGAAAAACAGACTGACTCTTAAGAAAACAGAAAGATAAGCGTCAGTAGCATCTCCCCCACACTTAAGACACACTGTCCCCAGTAGTGTCCAGCGAAGGATCGGTAAAAAGAAAATAAAAAATTGAAAAGGTGAAATTATGTCTGTCGGGTTACCTCTGTCGCACAGCATCGATCGTTGCAATAGATGCATCGATCGTTACTTGGCGATTTTCGTTTATAGTCGATCGTTGCTCAGGACCGCAACGATCGCTGCAATGCGATTCCTTTCGTGTTGTGACGATCGACACTGAAGTGCGTCGATCGTTGCACTGCGATTTCGTCCGAGACCTGCAAACATGACTGCACCAAAAACAGAAACAAAACGTAAAATCCTAACAAAAACACCAAAAAGAAAAACACTAGTACCTAACGGTGGGTTGCCTCCCACCCAGCGCTTGTTTAAGGTCAATAGCTTGACCGGACGGATGGGAATTTTCAAGCTCCAGAAGATCCTGACAGAGACTTTTTCTGTCTCTGTTCAAGTCTCCTCATCCATGGTGGAGAATAGGCTGTTGCAGAATGCTTCAGTCCAAGAAAAGATGGAGTAAAATCCGCTCCAGGATCTATTATCACAGTCTCATTCAGCTGCTCATCATCTGCTTCCAAGATCTTGAAAGTCTGTCCATCTATCAGTGGCTTCCGCAGCTTCTCCATCTCATATCGCAGTGTCTCATCTCCCAGGTGGAGGTCTATTAGACTCTGTCTAACATCAATCACAGCTCCTGCTGTAGCCAAGAATGGTCTCCCAAGCAATAAAGCTTCATCCGGAGCGCAGGCATATTTCAGCACAAGGAAGTCCGTTGGAACTAAGTAGTTTCCAACTCTTACCGGAATATCCATAAGGAGCCCTTCAGGAACTCGCATGGACCGATCAGCTAGGATAAGACGAGTCCTAGTAGGAGTAAAATCCAACATACCCAGCTTCTCTGCCACAGAGTAAGGCATTATGCTCCCAGCAGCTCCTAAATCACACAGAGAACGCCTAAAACTATCCTCAAAGATAGAACAATCAAGTACAAAGACTCCAGGATCAGGCAGTTTCTTTGGGACCTTAGTTAACAGAACATCACTAATATGCTGAGGAACTATTATCACCCATTCTCTCAGCTCTTCATCTAATGGCAACATCCTGTTCAAATATTTCTGAACACATGGATGATAAGGTGGATCATCAGATGATGGAATTTCTTCCAAGTCTTCACCACTCTTTTCTAGCTTTTTCAGCTCTTCAATCTCTTGTTTAATCACTTCAGACACCTTGGGACACTGCCTAATGGCTTGTGCATAAACATCCTCTTGAGTGATCTCAGATATATCAGGGAACAGGCGGGATAGTTCTGCATCAATCTCATTCTCATCCGATAACTCTGTCTGTTCACGATCTGCATCGATCGTCACGAGAGGTGTGTCGATCGTTGCAATGCGATCGTCACAACTTCTACCCGAGAGTTTTTCACAGAAATCCGAAAATTCTTCCTCTGTCACCAACTCAGCTGTACTTAACTCAAATTTCTCCCCTAGATAAGATCCATCATTAATCATTACAGACCAGGCCTTAACATGAGTGTCTGCAACTCCTTTTCCCTTCAGTGAGCTAGACATCTGATTCACCTGAGTGTCCAACTGCTTCATATGAGTGCTCAGTGACTCAAACTTCCCATTGAGGTCTTGATATACAGCGTCCAGCTTCTTATTGTTGTCCACAGAAAGCTTGGTTTGACTCTCTATCAGTTGCTCCATCATAGCCTCCATTTTGCTCTCATGGGCTGTAGGTGCAGGAGGAGTCTGATAGGATGTAGATCCATAGGTTCTCTGAGTACCTTGTCCATAGGTCTTCTGAAAACCACCATTCTGTCCTCCATTTGAGAATCTGTTCCCCTGTTGATTACTAAATCTATTACCTTGGAAACTGGAACCTCCTATAAAATTCACATCTTCTTCCTGAGTGTCCTCCTCAGTCTGAATCACCTCTACATCTTGGGCAAAGTGGACAGCTTTTTTACTTGTCAGGAGATTGTAAACTGTGTCCAATCTGGATTTTATGTTAGCTATATCAGAATTCTCTACGGTTCCACCAGATTTCTTCCTCCTTTCATCCATCGTCTTGCAACTGTTGCTGCCAATCAGATTCTCTATCAACTGCTTAGCTTGTGTAGGAGTCCTGGTGTTGAAGTTAGCATTGCTGGAATTATCCAGCGCAGTCTGATAAGGGAGATCTATGCCTCTGAAGAAGATACCAATCAGCTGTACTTCTGTGAATCCATGGTGTGGACAGTCACGCTGATACTGCTTAAATCTCATCCATGCAGTCTTCAAGGGCTCTACAGCTCCTTGGGAAAAGGTGAGTATGTCCTGTCTGGACTGGTCCGAGCGTGCATCATCATAAAAGTGACGCAGGAACTCACTCTTCAAGGCTGTCCAAGTAGTGTACTGACCAGGTGCCAGTTGTCTCAGCCATGCACTAGCGTCTCCAGCAAGACTGTGCGGAAATAGCTTAAGGAACAAGTAGTCCGGGCATACTCCTTCATACTTCATGCCAGTGACGATGTCCTCAAACTTGTCAATGTGATCCATAGGCTGCTCAGATTGAAGACCATGAAAAGCAATCTGCCTCATCAGTTGGTAGTAGATGGTTTTCACCTCAAAATCATTCCTCTCAAAAGCAGGAAGCACTAGAGCTGCTCGGTTTGCATGAAACTCATCAGGTCTATTGTAGTCAGCTAGTGTCCTCTCATGAACTACCATCTCTCTACCTTGAGCTTGCCCTGGCGGTTGTAGCTCAGGTTCAGGGGGATCAGGGATGACATTCCCTTCAGCATCAACCCGATGCCCAGCAGCATTGTACGGGTTGTTATCTTGGTCCCTCAGGGTACCTTCAGCATCTGGTATCAAGATCAGACGTTCTCGAACCATTCTCTCTCTCTTTTCTCTTCTGATAGTCCTCTCTAGACGTCCAAGTTCCTCTAGGTTGAGATTAACTAAGCTCGAGTTCGGATTACTTCGAGTGTTCTGCGTTGGCATAAACTGTCTGTAATCGTCCAGCAACGATCGATGCTACCGGTGCAACGATCGATCCAATCTCAGAATCGCCCAGTGACGATCGACGCAAGGTGTGCAACGATCGACGCAAGGCGAATTCGGTACCTGCGACAGAAAGAAACAGAGAGAAGATCAGCAAAAATCAAAAATAAAAACGAAAAACAAAAACGAAAAAAAAAGAAAAATTCCTAGTAAAACCCCTAAGTTCGGTCCTATCGAAGACTCTAAGAGTCCCCGGCAACGGCGCCAAAAACTTGATAGGTCAAGAATTAATCCCTATACTAAACTGCAAGTGAACAGCAATGTCAAAGTAGTATATAGGGTTATCGAATCCACAGGGACACTTGGTCTCAAGAGAATCAAACTGTAGGAAATCAATACTAGAAATAAGCAATGTGATTGTATTTAAAAGCAATGCAAGAAAGTAAATCAGTAGCAGAGATTGTTGGTTGTGAAAGCAAGTAATTAAAAGCGTCAAGCTTAGGATATTCTCAGGAAATCAGACAAGCAGACAGTTCATTCAGCAAGGATCTAATTAAGCACAGTTCTAGAACTCAAAACACAGATATAGAATTAACCAAATTCCTTTGCGATAATTCTCTAAGTCTAAGTGCAGCAAACCAAACTTCCGTTTGCGAGAACTAACAGATTAAACTAGCAATAAGTCCAAGTTTGATATGTTCACAATTATCCTAAACCAAACTTCCGTTTGCGCAAAGTTTAATTGCCCAATTTAATTAGTTCAGATTCCTAAACCCCACTTCCGTGACGTATTTAGCAACCTAAGATCTAGATTTTAATTGATCAGGTTAGAACTAGCTTTAAGCACAATTAAATTGAAGAACAGATATAGTTTGAATCCTTAACTGAAATTGAACAAGTCTAACAAGTCATGAAATCCTATGTGAGAAACCCTAAGCCTAACTAGGAATCTACTCAGACATAGATAATGAAATCATAATCATAGAATAAGTAAATTGCATAAAAGAATAAGAGTAAAAGGGGTTCGAAATCTTCTCCAAATACAGATGAAGTAACAGGTTCAGATCAGCCCCAAAAGCTCTAAAATCCTCTGCTCTTAATTATGAATTGTGTAATGTAAAAAGTATAAAGCGTATCTAATTAAAACTCTTAAAACTCTATTATATAGGCATAATCTCGGATGGGGCTTCTGTGTAAATACTGGAACTATCTTGGGCTTCTTTGTAAATCTTCAATACTTGTCAAACCGACGTGTACGGCCCATCTCGCGACTGCATCGATCGATGCTTTGAGTGCAACGATCGACGCATGATCAATTATACGAACAGTGAGTTAAGCTCTCGGCCAAAACGTCCCAAAAGTCCCAAAATGCTCCAAATATCTCCAATTAGCTCCAATCCTGATTTAACCTGTAAAAGACTCTAAACAAAGACAAAAGACACTAAAACACATCTATATCATGGTCTAAAATGGGTAAAAACCATGATATATCAGTCATTCCCATGTTCCTCGGTCAGTCTCACGCACACAATGCATATACGCCGCCATGGATGAGGAGACATTCACAGAGACACTTCAAGTCTCTGTTGAAACCCCCATGAATCTGATCTCCTACCCATAGTCAAGCTAATGACTTAAAACAAGCGCTGAGTGGGAGGCAACCCACTGGTAAGTTGTAAATATTAGGATTTTGGTTTTGCATTTTGATTTCTTTCGTTTTTGGTGTTTTGTGTCAAGTTATGCAGAACCCGTAGCACTGTTTGGTCAGTGTCGGTCGATTTCCACCTGGATGTCGATCGACATCGATTCGAGGGAGTTTCGAGCACGGACGATAATCGACCGAGGTCAATTTCAGGATCGATTTGTTCTAAAAAGGTAAGTGTCGACCGATTTCCATCCGGATGTCGGTCGACATCGATGAAATCGAGGTAGAAGTGGCTGCTGACTCCGATGAGATGGATGATGGAGACTCTCCAGTCTTCTCGACAGTTGCTGATTCTGCGTTTGTTATTCTTTTTCCTTTTCTTGAGTCATTTTATGTTTCTTTTGAGTCAGTCTGTCAGTCTTATTTGCTTGGAACTTTGACTATTTGAGTTTATGCATCTTCACGTTTGTTATTTCTGATGAGTTTTTGAGTGATCTAACGCAGCTAACAGGTGAGGAATTGAGTGCTAACTCATGATCTTAACCACGGACAGGTTTAACACACTGTGTATGGTACTACAAGCTCGATGTCGGGTGACACTAAGCTTAGTGTCGGTCGACATCGGCCGTGATCAGGTTCGGATTTTCAGCTCAAAAACTCTATGGTTCCAATTTGATTTATACCAATCTCATGCTACAATTGCACTCGGGACAGTGCAGTTTAAGTGTGGGGGAGGTGGCTACTGACATGGTGTTTTGTTTTCTTAGGGTCAGTCCTTTGTTTTCAGTTGTTTTCAAAATTGTTTTATTGTGTCAAAATTTGTATGAAACTATGATTTTTCGAGGAAATTTTTCGCTGGAACAGGAACTAAGTGACCATTGGACAGACTTGCAGAAGCTCTATGACTATTAGAAAACCCCAAACGGATCAACCTACCAAGGACACCCATATCTAACTAGGTATTCAGAGGATCCATCACTAGTCTCACACTTAATCTTGACTTAAATTTCTCACTTAGGGGCTTGGTAATCTTTGGGTCGGATTCCTCTAATGCGTTAGGCACAGCCTGTGATCCTGTCTAAAGTATGGTTTCTGATTTTCTCCTCCCTTGAAAGTAAAAAAAAAAAGAGATAAAAACCGAGGATAAGCTAGTAGCTTCGAAGTGGTAACGGGAGTGGTAGAGACCCCTATTACCTCCTGTGTATCCATGGAAAAATCAAAAGTTAAACCCCAATAAAAAGGAAAGAGCACTGATAGAAAAATAAAATAAAATGATACCCAGTGGGGAAAAATCAGTGCTAAGGGAGAAAGGGAAAAGAAAGAAACCAGAAACCGACAGTTTGGTGGTCAGACACTGAATGGGTTGAGTCCATGTGTCCTTTGATTCGATACGCCCTCTGTGAGACCGCGCTAAATTGTATACATAGGCTAGTGTGGTGAACTTGAATGTCCTAACTTGATTGTGGAGTTTACTTGGGACAGTTGCTAAGTGTGGAGGAAGTACATTCTGGTCTTGGGTACTGCAGGAATGTTTTCAGTGGTTTACTAAGTGAATGTGAATGCGAAAGTTCCTAGGACGAAATGAGTTTCTGTGTTTTCAAACCTCTTTTCTTATGATTAGGTTCTTTACTTGCTTGAGGGCAAGCAAGAGCTAAGTGTGGGGGAGTTGATATATCATGGTTTTTCTAGGTTTTCAACCATGATATAGTTGTATATATTGATTCTTTGACCTGGTTTTTAGAGTCTATTGAGTCTTCTACAGGTTGGCTTGCGTTTGGAGAAAAAGATGGAATTACAGGACATTTCTGGTGATTTGTGCAACGATCTGAAGTTGGTGTCTCGACCACGATTGAGTGTCGACCGACACTGACTTGGATGTCGGTCGACACTGTGCACTTGCAGTAGAATAGGGATAAAACTTTACACCTATCACCATGTCAAAATTCATCACTAGATCACCCACATTGAGTCCAATCTTTCCTCTTTTCACATCAATGATGGCACCAGCTGTAGCCAAGAATGGTCTGCCTAGGATAAGAGGGTCCTTAGGCTCATCATTGTACTGCAAGACTACGAAGTCAGTTGGGATAACACATTCACCAATCTTCATCGGTACATCCTCCAAGAGACCTTCAGGAATCCTTATGGAGCGATCAGCTAGAATCAAGGAGCTCCTAGTAGGTGTGAAATCTGTCATTCCCATGTGCTTAACAACTGAATATGGCATCAAATTGACACTTGAGCCCAAATCACATAGTGACCTCTCAAATCTGTCTTTGAAGATGGTACATTCCAAGACAAAGCTCCCTGGATCCTTTTGCTTCTCGGGAATTCTGTTCAAGATGACAGCACTACAGACTTCAGTGATCATCATCACACACTCTTCATCAACCATGTCAGAAGTCAACATCTGTTTCAAACACCTCTTCAACACTGGGTTGTTGTTGATAGCATCCATGAATGGCATTGGGAGAGTGAGCTTGCTCAGCATAGCCATGTACTTAGATTTTAACCTTTCAGACTTGGACTACTTTGGATTTCTCGGGAAAGGTACCTTGGGTTTATAAACTTTCCCAGCAGCTGCAGGAGCTTTCTTTGTAGCATCAGAGTATGTACGCTCCTGGTGTCGACCGACATCGGTTTGGTGTCGGTCGACATTGCTCGATTTTGTTCTGTCATCGACCTCGCAATCGATCTCGGTCGATTTGCGTTCGTCACGAGAACTCGAAGAAGTGGGTGTCGCCCGATTCGCACTAGCAGTGTCGGTCGACGCCCGTCTCGCAGCTTCGTACTCTTCTTCAAATTCTTCCATCTCTTTGATATCCTTATCACTGATCTGTCTAATAGGGATAGTGTGCAGCTCTTTCCCACTCCTCAGTGATATTGCATTACAGTGATGCTTGGGATTGGTATCTGTGCTCCCAGGAAGAAATCCGGCTTGCTTCTTAACAGCTCCAGCAGTTTGAGCAACTTGAGAGTCCAATTGCTTCATATGTGTACTCAAGGATTCAAACTTTCCATTCAGCTCAGTCTAGACAGCATCCAACTTCTTGTTAAAATCCACAACAGTCTTTGTCTGACCTTCTAGCAACTGCTCCATCATAGCTTCCAGCTTTCTCTCACGAGGACTGGTAGCAATAGGTGTCTGATAAGAAAATGATCCATAAGTCCTCTGATAGGTGTTGTTCTGCTGAAAAAGCTTATGGTAACCAGCATTCTAACCATATCCATAAGAATTTTGATTGCTTGTGAAAGCACTCTTCTGTCCACCATTAAAGAACTTGTTGTTCTGCTGATTTCCAAACTTGTTTCCTTGAAATCCAGAACCACCAATGTAGTTCACATCCTCTTCTTGGAAGCCTTCTTCAGGTTCAATCTCTTCAACCTCTTGAGCAAAGTGGACAGCCTTCTTTCCAGTCAGCAAACTATGAACAGTGTCTAGCTTATTCTTTATTTCAGTAAACTGGAAGTTGTCTACTTTTCCACCAGAATATTTCCTCTTCTTGTCAGCATTCTTGGTGCTATTACTGCTTACCAAGTTCTCAATTAATCTTCTGGCTTGCTCAGGGGTCCTTGTGTTGAAGTTGCCATCGCTAGCAGCATCCAACGCAGACTGGTACCAGAGATCTATACCTCTGAAGAAAATGCCCAGCAGTTGAACTTCAGAGAATCCATGATGAGGACAATCCCGTTGGTACATCTTAAATCTCACCCAAGCAGTTTTCAGCGGCTTTGTAGGTCCCTGAGTGAATGTCAGAAGGTCCTGTCTGAGCTGATCGGAGCGAGCATCATCATAAAAATGTCGCAGGAACTCTCCTTTCACTGTAACCCAAGTGGTCAGCTTCCTAGGTAGAATTTGCTTGAGCCAAGCTCCATCCTCTCCAGCGAGAGTATATGGGAAAAGCTTGAGATACAGGAGGTCATAACCCACTCCATTGTGCTTCATACCAGTGGGAGACCATGGAAAGGATGCTGCCTCAGAATCGAATAGTAGACAGTCTTCACCTCAAAGTCATTCCTCTCGAAAGGAGGAGGTACAATTGTTGATCTGTTAGCATAAAACACATCGGGACGGTTGTAGTCAGCAAGAGTCCTCTCATCTGCAGGAGGATTAGGTGGTTGTCCATTAGCTCCAGCATTGACCATATGCCTCTCAGTTTGAGGCTGGTCAGGTTCAGGTATCACAACACCTTGGGTATCAATCCTTTGCCCCTGATCATTGTACGGGTTGTTCTGTGCGTCTCTCAGAACTCCCTCAGCATCTGGTCTCAAAATCAAACGATTGTTCATCATTCTTGTTCTTTGACCCTTTATGTTCGTTCTCTCAAGTTTAGCTAGCTCCTCAAGTCTGAGGTTAACAAGATCTTTGCTCTGGTTTCTTCGGGTGTGTCTATTAGGCATACACTGAACTCAAAATACTGTCTCAAGGTCGATGTCGGGCGACACAACGGAGGGTGTCGGTCGACACTGAATGCGGAAGTCGATTCTTGCAGCAAAAAAACAAGCCAAACCGAGAAAAATCAGTAACAAAAGAAATAAAAAGACTTAGACTAAACTTTAAAACAAAATCTATCGGTGGACTCAAATGAGTCCCCGGCAACGGCGCCAAAAACTTGATTGAGCAAGAATTAAACTTTATTCTACTGCAAGTGCACAGTTAGGCGAATGTAGTACTTAGGGGTATCGTATCCACAAGGACTCACGGCTCACACGATAGATTATATGTTCTCTAGTTAAGCTAAATCAATCAAAAGAAAGCAAATGACAGAAGCAAGTAAACAGAGGTGTTCAATAGGAAGAAAGGCGTCAGAGTTAGGAACTTCTCAGGAATTATACAATGTCAGACAATTAACTAACCGGATTCAAATTAAGCTCGAGTTCAAGAACTAGAAACACAATGCTAAACAATCCAACTCTTGCTGAGATTATTTCTATATCTAGCAACCTAGCGATCCAAATCTCTTTGTGATCCTTGAGTTATAAACAAGCATTAAGAACAGGTTCTATCGGTTCACAATTTTCCTAAACCAAATCTCTTTGTATCTAGTCAAATTGCTCACACTAAGTTTATTCAGATTATAACTCACACTCTCATGCTATTGTCAATTATCTCAGATCTAAATCATAGTTGATCAATCCAGAATTCAGTATTAAACACAACTTAGGCGATGAACGAATAGGTTTAGAATCCTAGTTATTCAGTTGTCTAAACATGCATAAAACTTTTATAAGAATTCCTAAATCTAACTAGGTTACTACTAAGACATATTATCAACCAAACAACACATCATGAATGGAAAACCAAAAGACTGAATAGAATAGATAAAGAGGTTCGAAATCCTTCTCTCAAAGGTTACAAGTAGCAAGAACAGCCCCTTAGCAAATCTCTCAATCTCCAAAGCAAAAACCAAAGTAAGAACAAGATAAGATAATTCTGAGTCTGAAAACCTAATTAAACTAGCTAAACTCGTTTTGGGGTAAGATTAGAATTAGGAGAAACTTCGGAGTCTTTATGCAATTCTTCAAAACTTGTCTTAACTTGGCGTATTGCTTCTCTCGCGCTCAGTGTCGACCGACACCAAGGTCAGTGTCGGTCGACATCCAGTCGTGGCCGAGACACTAACTTCAGCTCGTTGCACAAATCACCAGAAACGTCCTCAAATCCCACTCTTTGCTCCAAACGAAAGTCTACCTGTAGAAGACTTAATAGACTCGAGAAACCAGGTTAAAGACTCAATATATATAACTATATCATGGTTAAAAACCTAGATTAACCATGATATATCAAGAGGTCAAATTTTGGAGCTCACTTTTTAGGTCCCTTACTTCCATAGCCCCTGAAGCTTGTCCCTGTAACAGTTGTTGCATCGTTACTTTGAGTTCCGAATCCATAGTAGATGAAGTGGAAGCTTGTAGCTGTTGAGGTGCAAAATCCGGTTGAGTAAACTGTTGCTTTGACACATATCCTTGATGTCCCTGAAATGGAAGGTTAGAGACAAACCCTTGTTTGTTGTTGTAAGCAACAAAAGGCTTTTGTTGATTAGCTTGAGTAAAGCCTTGTTGTTGTCCTTGTACTTGTTGTTGCCATTGACCTTGTTGTTGCGGATATACTTGGTCTTGTGGGTTAGCAACATTGGGGTTCCTATAAGAGAAGTTTGGATGTTTTCTATAGTTTTGGTTGAATCCCTTATTGTGGCCTCCTTGTCCCGCTACAAAATTCATCTCCTCTTGTGTCATATCATCCTCCACAATTAGTAAGTAGGGCTGAGTATCATCATAATTTCCCACAAAGTTGACTTGTCTTTGTGAGGAGTTGATCATCTTGTCCATCTTGTCATGGAGAGACTTGATTTCCTTCTCATATTTCTCCTCAAGTGATGAAGATCCTTTATTGGTCCTGTCATAATCCTCATTGTAGTTCCCATCACTAGTAGCTAGATTTTCAATCAACTCCATGGCCTCATCAACTCCTTTGCCCAAGAAGTGACCACTACTAGCGGTATCAAGCATGCCTCTGATTTTGGGGAGCAAACCTTTGTAGAGATTGCTTAGAAGTGTATCTTTGGTGAAACCATGATGGGGACACTGATTTGTGAGTCTCTTGAACCTTTCCCATGCTTCTGTAAAGCTCTCATTGTTCCTTTGGATGAAACCGGACAACTCATTTCTGAACCTTGTAGTGCGGGTGCTAGAGAAGAACTTCTTGAGGAAAGCCTTCTTGAGTTGAGCCCAAGTAGTGATGGAACCGGGAGGTAAGTTTTGCTCCCATTCCTGAGCTCTGTCTATAAGTGAGAAGAAGAAGAGACGCATTTTGAAGCTATCATCAGTGACTCCATTTAGCCTTGTGGTTGCACATATCTTGTCAAATGTATCAAGATGTTGCAAAGGGTCCTCTGATGGCAAACCATGGAACTGCTTGTTCTGAACCATGCTGATGATACAAGCTGCTTTGATCTCGAATTTGTTGTTGTTTACAGGAGGAGGGATGATGCCTTGTCTGTTTGCACTAGTATCCGGGGAATCACCTTCTCCAATTGAACGCACGTGCCGCTGAGGATGATGTAGGATCCTGTTTCTTTTCTCATCATGAGCATCCTCACCCTGTAGATGCATATGCTCTTGCTGACCTTGTTGGTCACCCTCTTGATCCATAACCGGCTGCGCTAAATCCTCAAACTATGGCTGAACCTCTGTTTCTTGTTCCAACCCAAGTTTTTCCAGATGAACAGCTCTCTCTAGTGCTCTTCTTTCTCTTGCTATCCTTCTTTTGTGAGCCTTGATGTCCTCAACCCTTGCAACGAGATTAGTTGGTCCCCGACTGCGAAGGTTCATTCACTTGATCTAAAAAGGAATAGAAATCCAATTGATTAATCCCAATTCCAAAATGGAAACGGCGCCAAATTGATAACAATATTTTTAAGTCGCTTAAGGTGTATCAATCCCTCAAGTGCATATCATGTAGCACGAGGTATCAATCCAGTCGGGGTGGGATTAAACCAATCAAGAATACACTAATCCAAGAAAGTCAAGCAACAAGATTCAATTGTGTTTCCTAATGATTCCAAATGCAATTAAATCAAATAAGCAAGTAATAGAAGCTAAAGAGAATCAAGCAACAATTATTGAGAACTAGAAATCAAAGATCAAAGGTAAGGCCAATGGGTTGAGGTCAATGATTTGGGCCATCTAGAGCTATCAAGGATATCTAATCAATCATCAAAGAAGCTAATCTCAAACAAGGAACACTAAACAGTTGACTAATCCAATATCTTGGTACTAATCACTTTCTCTAATCATAAATCAAGATCAAATTCTCATTTGTGAAATAAGACAAGGCACGCATTAATCTCAAGTTCCATTAAGCTAATAAACACTCTAGACATTCATTCTCATGAGCTAGAATATGTAAATCCCTATAAAGATCTTATCTAGCATTTCATCAAACACTTGGTTTGCAATAAAAACCAAAGCATCTAGATTAACTTGATCATGGTCAACCTGCATCAAGAACATATAAATGAGTGAGATCGATCATAAATAAGCCCTAAGCATCCTTGATCCACTCTAAAAAACTCTAATCTACCTAACCAATAAGCCTTAAGATGACTACTCACAAATCATGTATAGCCCAACAAAATCCATAAGAAAGATTAAGCATGATGATTTGTGAAAGATTAAAAGAAGCAGTCGAAGAAATCACGAAGGGAAACTCTTAGATTGATTAAAGATTGGAACTTTCTTACTAAAACATTCAAGAGGTTTTTGGATACAAAAGAAATCTTAAGAGAGAACAAAAATCAGGTTTTTAGATTTAAGTAGTGAACAGTGTCGAACTGGGTCAACCAGGGACAAACCGGGTGTTGACCTGGTTCAAATGGATCATTTTGTCTTCGCAGGGAAAATCATCGGTCGAGTTTGGTCGAAGTGGCACGTTGATGTGAGAATGGGAGATGCATCGGCTTCATTTGATCGATGGGAGCTGCCGATGGAATCCCTGGCCAAATTGCGAGAAATGTGCGAGTGTTCTCATCGGTCGCGTTTGATCGGTGTGGAAAACCGATGTGATAGTGAAATATCCATCGGCTTCGTTTGGTCGGTGTCTTAGGCCGATGGATTCCCTGGCCAAATCTGCGAGGAAGCGCATCGGCTGCGTTACATCGATGTGCTTGGTCGATGGGAAGAAGTGTGTGGCATTGGGGTCATCTGGCCGATGAGTCAGGCCGATGGATCTCCTGCTGAATTCGTGACTCCTCTTCTCAACTCTTTGAGATCCTCTCTTGCTTCCTTAGCTCACCAAAACCTTAATGCACTTCCAAGAACCTGCAAAACCTCAAGAAACACTCCAAGAAACAGCAGATTATGCAATTCCTAACAATAAATGCCCCTAAACTCTAAATGCAACAAAAAGCAAGAAAAGAATATGAATGAAAGCAAAAAGGATGCAAAGCATGAACTAAATGTTATCCTAAATGCATTAAAATGCAACAATATCAACCATTAACTCTTGACGATGCTCTACATCACGCTTTAGCCTTCTCTCGCCTCAAAGAAGAAACCACGACCCTCAGGGAAAAGCATCAGAAATAGAAGATCCAATTCAGTTCGCCAAACGCGAATGGAAAAAAAGAATTCCCGTAAATCCGGAACCGTAAATGCGGTTGAAAGCCCAAAGGTCTCACGCAAGTTCTAGTATGACAAAGACAAGTATTGTGAATATCACAAGAAAAGAGGTAATTCGACAGACGAGGGTTACACTTCAGCTAAACTCGAAGCAAAGAAATGAGAGTCCGAGAAAGCGTAGGAATCCAAAGTCGAGGAGGTAGAACCTCCCGAAGATAATGAACTTAAGTCGACCAAAGGGCTGAATTCCAAAAACCGTCTAAAATTAAAAGAGAACGATCCAAAGAGGAGGGAACTCCTGAGGCTACACCTCAAGGTTATCACAAAAGAGTCAAGGTAATTCTCGGCTAAGTAAGCCTATGCAGCATCCCAGAAGGATCGGTTTATACGTAATCTATCATGGTTTTTACCTGTTTTAAGCCATGATATAAGTATGTTTTAGAGTCTTTTGTCATGTCTTTAGAGTCATTACGGGTGTTTTTCAGGTCTAGACACGTTTGGAGCGGATTTGGACATTATGGCGCATTTTGGAGCCTTTTGGAGATTTAACCCGAGAGGAAGAGTTCACTGCCCATATCACAGACTTGTGTCGATCGACACATCTTGTGCATTGATCGACACAAGGTCGACACAGACAATTCTCGGCGAGTTAATGAAGAGTTTTAGAATTTGCACTTTTGCCCAGAAGTTTCTCATAATTACAAAGAAGCCCCAGCCGAGTTTAGATCATTATATTTAGTTTTTTAAGCCATTTTTTAGGCTACGCTTTCATACTTATGCTTTACTTACGCATTGTTTTATTTAGAGAGAGAGATTTAGAACTCATATTCCTTGTTTCTGTTTATGTTATTTGGTTTTCTATTCAACATGTTTTCTGTTTCGATGATCATGTCTGAGTAGTTTACCAGTTAGGTTTAGGGATTCTCACATGGGATTTTATGGAATTATAGGTTGATCAATCTGTGGGGATTCATATCTTTCTAGTTCTTCATCTAGGGTTGTTCTTAATGCTTAATATGAATTGGCCACTTAGATTATTGATGTTAGGTTGATTTCCGCAACGACAGTTGGTTAATTAACTAGAAAGAACCTAGATGAGCAATTTGACTATTCGCAAAGAAATCTGGCTTAGGAGAATTGTGAACGAAATCACTTGAGATTAATTCTTGTTTAGAACTCTAGGATTCGCAACGAAAGTTGGCTTACTATGTTGTTAGACATAGATAATATTCGCAACGAAAGTTGGTCTGTTATAATTATGTGATTCTAGTTCTAGAACAGTTCTTAATTAGATCCCAATTGATTGATTAGCCTGTGTTCCTGATTTCCTGAGAACTCCCTTGACCTGACTCTTCGTTTGATTGCTTACAACACCGCTTTATTTACTTATTGCTCTCTGATTTACTGCTTTCTTCATAGTTTCCTAGCTTAACCTGAAATTCTACAATCTATCGCAAGATCTTGAGTCTTTGTGGATTCGATACCCTATATACTACTATTCACGTCTGTGCACTTGCAGTGTAGATCTTGGGATTAAAACCTGATCGTATCAAGTTTTTGGCGCCGTTGCCGGGGACTCTTTTGAGTCTTCGATAGATTTGAACTTAGGGTTTAGACTAGGTTTTTCGTTTTTGTTTCTTTTGGTTACTAATTTTTCTTTTTCTTTTCTTGCATTTCAGGTATGCCTGTAATCGCCCTGCATCGATCGACACTGTCCTGTGTGTTGATTGACATCGTTTTCGCATTGCATCGATCGACGCTCTTCCTGCATCGATCGACACAAAGCGCGACCAGTGATACCGAGCACTTGAACGTTTAGCAGGTTTTTCTCTATGGAACCTGTGATTCTGATTCACGGTGAGGACGGCATTTTACGAGACCAAGAGGGTCACATACGCAACGCGAAGGGTCAAAAACTGGATGGGGAAGGAAACCCAATCATACCAGAGGTTGCCGTGGGCGCGGAACCTACACAACAAGAGGCTGGTCAGAAGAAGACACTTGCTGACTATAACAGACTGGATCTATTCTATGCTAATCGGTCTGCGATTCGACCACCTCCATTTTCCAGAGCTGAATTCAGGCTGAAACCAGAGTACTACGCATTGGTTGGGCAGCATCAGTTCCATGGTCTTTCTAGCGAGCATCCTATGGATCATATAGACACATTTGAGGAATTGGCTAGTAGTATCAAGGCTGAGGGAGTCTCTTCAGATTATCTTTTCTGGAATTTCTTCCCATTCTCTCTAAAAGGGGAAGCAGCTTACTGGCTGAAACAGCTACCACCAGGATCTTTGACCCCTTGGGATGCAGTCAAGAAGGAGTTCCTTAGACACTTTTATGACGATGCTAGATCCGAACAGCTTAGACATGACCTCTTGACATTCGAGCAGGAACCTACAGAGTCTTTTAAGGCAGCTTGGATGAGATTCAAAAGGTACCAAAGAGATTGTCCACACCATAGTTTCTCTGAGGTGCAGCTTTTATGTGCCTTTTTCAGAGGTTTGGACTTTTGGTATCAGAAAGCTATGGATGCAGCAAGCAATGGGAACTTCTATACCAAGACTCCAGAGGAAGCTATAGAGCTTATTGAGAACTTGATAACTAGCAATAGTGTCAAGAATGCTGACAAGGAGAGGCAGAGATGATAGCTTGCAGATAGCTGATATGAGAGACAACCTTGATTCTGTCCACAACATCCTAGTTAGGAAGAGGCAAGTCCGATATGATGCAGTAGCTAAAGAATTTGCAGAGGTGAATTATATAGATGGAGCTGATTATCATGGACAGACATATAGAAATCAACAGAGTCAAGCTCCGATATCGAATGATTATGGCTATTCATCTCACCAAGCTTCCCCATCCAATGAACAAACAAAGATTGAGTCCATGCTTGAGCAGCTACTTCTTGGACAGAATAAGATGACACAAGATCTGAATGGAAAGATGGACTTCATGTATCAAGATCTGAATGGAAAATTGGAGACTTTGACAAGCAGAGTTGATAATCTGGATGCTAGGATAACGCAAGTGGAAGCCAGTATACAGACAGAACATGTTAAGGCAGCTTTGGCAGAAGATGGAGCTGAGCAGAATCAAGATACTAAGGCTTTGGAACTGAAAAATCCGAGACATTCTCGAGATGAAGATAATGTATCGATCGACACAGATGTGTGTCGGTCAACACAACTTTCGAGTGTCAGCATCGATCGACAACATGGGCGTGAGCAGCCAGTCTCTCCAGAGAAGCCGATTGTAGCTGAAGAAATAGTCTACAAACCGAAGATTCCTTTCCCTAGGAAGTCCAAGCAAGAGATTCAGTTAGAAAAGTGCGTGAAGATGATGAGAGATAAGCTAACTGAAGCCCAATTGATTGATGTTGTTAAGAACATTCCTATGGTAAGGAGATGTGTTACAGACATAATTTCTAGTAACATGACTGAAGAAGAAGGTGTCTTGATGGTCTCTGAAGTGTGCGATGCTGTTATTCATGGTAGGATTCCTGAGAAGCTAAAGGATCCAGGGGGTTTTATGTTAGACTGTTCTATCTACAAAGACAGATTCAAGAGGTCTTTGTGTTATCTTGGCTCAAGTGTGAATCTCATGCCATACTCTGTGGCTGCGAGATTAGGACTGATGGATTTCCAGCCCACTAGGATCGCTCTTGTCCTAGCCGATCTATCAAAGAGATATCCAGAAGGACTTCTTGAGAACATCCCTCTCAGAGTTGGAAATTACTTTATTCCAACAGACTTTGTGGTGCTGAAGTATGAGATTGAGCCAGATGATCCTACTCTGCTTGGAAGATCATTTTTAGCCACTGCTGAAGCTGTAATTGATGTGAGACAGAGTTTGATTGCTCTCCACCTGGGAGATCAGCCTTTGGAGTTCAAGATGGATAGGTTGCAGAGATCCACCATTGATGGACAGAGCTTCAGTGTTGAGATAGAACCAGAGACTGAGATTGGAGAGGAGAAGATGGCAATTCCTGCTGAGCCTGTTCTAACATCTTAAAAGCATGTACCTGCTTTTAAGCAGAAAGCTCCAAATCTCTCTCTTCCACCAAAGCACAGGTATGACTCTTTCAAGCTCAAACCTCCTAATCGCAAAGCTGTGAATGCAGGTAAACGTTGTATCCCACCCTCGCTTCGCTCCCACCCTGGTTCTCTTCGCCCTTTTCTTGGGAGATCTCATGATCCGAAAGCTTATACGCCACCTTGGCTGAAGAGACATTCACAGAGACATTCAAAGTCTCTGTTGAATCCCCCATAAGTCCGATCTCCTTTTCATAGTCAAGCTATTGACTTTAAACAAGCGCTGAGTGGGAGGCAACCCACTGTTAGGTTCGTTTTTGTCTTCACTTTTCGTTTTGATTTTCTATTTTTGTGTGTTCAAAGGCGTGAGAAACAGGCAGAATCGCACTGCATCGATCGACACACATTGTGCATCGATCGACGCATTCGCGATTTACGGTTTGCCGATTCAATTGCGGTTCAGACGCCGGTTATTTACATAACTGTGGGCATAATCGCCTTGCATCGATCGACACTCTTGTGGCATCGATCGACGCAGGCCGACGACAGGGTAGTGTTTTGACCCTTTTCGGTTTGTTTTCATTCCGATTTCTTTTCTCACCGAGCCTAAGCTTGAGACCACTGGGGAAAGTGTGTTTTAAGTGTGGGGGAGGTAGCTACTGACGCACGCTTTTGTTTTCTTAGAGTCAGTCCAAAATTTGTTTTATTGAGTCAAAATTGAGTAGAAAACAAGGACTTTTTGAGGAGATTACCACACTTGCACGAACCTAAGTGACCATTGGATGACTTGCAGATGATCTATGACTATTAGAAAACCCAACACGGACCAGCCTACTAATGACACCCATATCACTTCAGGTATTCAGAGAATCCATTACTTGACTTCACCCTTAATTTGACTTAATTTTCTCTCCTATGGGCTTAGTATACTTTGGATCGGATTCCTCTGTTGGTTCTGGCACAGCTTGTAAACCTGTCTGATTATGGTTCCCTTCTCCCCAACCTTGAAAGTAAAAAAAAAAGTTATAAACAGAGGATAAGCTAGTAGCTTCGAAGTGGTCACGGGAGTGGTAGAGACCCCTATTACCTCCTGTGCATCCATGGAAACATGTCCAAAGTACACCCCATAACGGGAAGAGCACTGACAGAAAAAATAAAATGATACCCAGTGGGGAAAAATCAGTGCTAAGGAAGGGAAAAGAGAAGAAAGGGACCAGAAGCAACAGTTGAGTGGTCATGAGCTGACAGAGTAAGAGTCCATGTGTTCTTTGATCGATACCCCATAGGTGAGACAACACTTAATAGCTTATAGAAGTCAGTATGGTGAATTTGGATGCTCTGAATGTGATTGTGGAGTTTACTCAGGATAGTTGCTAAGTGTGGGGGAAGTATATGTTGGTCTTGATGTTTGCAGGTTCATTTTCATGTGGCTTACTAAGGCGAATCTGAGTGTGGTGCTTCTACGATGAAACAAGTTTCTGAAGTTTTCAAACATCTTCTCCTGATCTTGGTCTTCTGTTGTCTTGAGGGCAAGCAAAAGCTATGTGTGGGGGAGTTGATATATCATGGTTTTTACCTGTTTTAAGCCATGATATAAGTATGTTTTAGAGTCTTTTGTCGTGTCTTTAGAGTCATTACAGGTGTTTTTCAGGTATAGACACGTTTGGAGCGGATTTGGACATTATGGCGTATTCTGGAGCCTTTTGGAGATTTAACCCGAGAGGAAGAGTTCACTGCCCATATCACAGACTTGTGTCAATCGACACATCTTGTGCATCGATCGACACAAGGTTGACACAGACAATTCTCGGCAAGTTAATGAAGAGTTTTGGAATTTACACTTTTGCCCAGAAGTTTCTCATAATTATAAAGAAGTCCCAGCCGAGTATAGATCATTATATTAAGGTTTTTAAGTCATTGTTTAGGCTACGCTTTCATACTTACGCTTTACTTACGCATTGTTTTATTCAGAGAGAGAGATTTGGAACTCATATTCCTTGTTTCTGTTTATGATATTTGGTTTTCTATTCAACATGTTTTCTGTTTCGATGATCATGTCTGAGTAGTTTACACGTTAGGTTTAGGGATTCTCACAGGGGATTTCATGGAATTATATGTTGATCAATCTGTGTACAACACAATTTTAGGTCGGCCATGGATTTATGACATGAAAGTCGTACCTTCGATGTACCGTTAATGTGTCAAAGTCCAAACCCCAATGGAGTGAAAAACGTGTATCTAAGTCAAAAGTTTGCATAAGCAGATGCCCATCCTGAAAGATGTGTCGGTATTAGCGCCGAACTCTCAAGCTCTGTAAGAGACAAACTGATATCATTCCTCAAACTGAACATATGTCATTCACATGATCTTCAGCTGGCATTAAAGGAATCGATATCAGCATACCAAGCCATGAACTAAATTTATTTTGACCCGACCTATAAACCTATCAGACAAAAATGTGGCAAGCTTTCCCTAAACGAGCTGAAGCCGTCAACGACGAGGTTGACAGGGAAGTAAAATATACCGACTGGCTCGCCAACCCAGTTGTAGTAAAGAAAAATAACGGATCTTAATCTCTTGTGGCCCTCAAGGGCATAAAAAAATCTCATGTAGCATTTTTAATCTCTTATGGCCCTCTCATACATGAAATACCTAAACTAACCTTAATGAAAAGGTTTTATTTTAAATAGAAAAAGAAAAAAAATTGAATGCATGCATTTAAGGTAAACCCACCCACCCATTCTTACCTTCCACTGGGTCCCACAAGAAGCATCCCCACCATCATCTAATTTCCATCGATTTGGAGCTTCTCTCCTCTCTTTCTCCCCCACTTGTTCCCTTCTTCAACAACATTCTATTTGTCTCCTTTTTCCCAACCACAAATCAAAGAAGATTCACCACAACTCAAGCTGTAGATG
This sequence comes from Orychophragmus violaceus, assembly GCA_030180135.1. Lineage (NCBI taxonomy): Eukaryota > Viridiplantae > Streptophyta > Magnoliopsida > Brassicales > Brassicaceae > Orychophragmus > Orychophragmus violaceus. The sequence continues at coordinate 37,019,317 of CM058230.1, forward strand.
TTTCTTCTACCTTCTCTTTCTCTTTTGATTTCTTTTAAACCATATGTTTTGATTTAGGGTTTTTAAATCTTATTTGATTTTGTGATTTTTAAAAGGTTTTTGTTGAATTCTTGAATAACCCAAGAATATATAGGCATAATAAACTTGTTTTCGAACTGTAATAGTGAAATTTATAGATTCTGTAGGCTAATCTTGTATAATATCGAAGGTATAACTAGGACAACTAGTATGACTAGTATAACTAGGACAACTAGTACAACTAGTATGCCTAGTATAACTGGTATGACTAGTACTACTGGTACGACTTATGTGTTCTAATTTTGTATGTTGTTCCTTTTTTCAGAGGACAATGGATGATATATGTGGCATAGTAATACATTTTGATTATGGGGGGTACTACTCAGAAGAGGGAGATGAAGTGTATCGGAAAGACCGTCATATTTCAAGTTTTGTGATGAGAGAAACTTTGGAGGATGTTACTTATTCTCGGTTGGTTGATAGAATACGCAGGAAGATTATGGTAGATGAAGCTGAAGCGAAACTTCTTCTGAGTTACTATCCATTGATATTGGGTCCTAAAAGGCCATCATATATCTTGGGTGATGAAGATGTTTTAGAATATCTAATGGGAGTTAACAAAGATCAGTGTAGGAGTCTTTTTCATGCGGAGCTCACTGATATTGACTTAGAAAACCATAGTGAAGAGCAGTTTTCTAGGACTGAGGAGCTTCAGGAGGATGTAAGAGTTAATGATGATGATGGTGTTAATGTAGTTGAAGAGTTGGCGGTTGTTCCTCGGTTTTCAAATGGGGAGAATGATCATGATCCTTGTGATGATTTGGATAAGAGGGATGACTCTTATTTTGGCTATGTTGACGTCACATCTGATGCACCAACAAATGAGGTTGTACCTGTTGAATGGGAAGATGGTATGAAACTTATTTTAGGTCAACAATTCAGAAGTAAGAGTGAAGTGCAAGAACTAGTGGCGAGAGCTGTGCATAAAGAGTGTTTTGAGGTTCTTGTAGCGAAGTCAAAACCGGATGTGTATGCGGTAAAATGCCGTGCAATTGAGTGCAAATGGTACTTGCGAGTTTCAAAGCTTAAGAACTCAAGTTTTTTGGAGGTTAGAGTTTACCGGAAGATGCATACATGCTCTCGGCTAACTACAGCTACAATGAAGAATAAAAAGAAAGGCACACCTAGCTTGGTTGCATCTGTGGTGCAAGAGGATTATCCAGGTCAATTCAATACTCTTAACCTAAAAACTCTAATGGATTTGGTTCAAAGAAGAATTGGTGTTAAGGTCTCATATTCCACTGCTTGGAGAGGGAGAATGCAAGCAGCTAGTGATGTTCGGGGTAATCCAGAGGAAAGTTTTAATAGGCTGCCCTCCTACTTGTACATGTTAGAAAGGATGAATCATTATACAGTGACACGAGTTGAAGTGGATGGAAAAAACCAGTTTAAGTATCTATTCTTTGCATTGGGAGCTTGCATTGAAGGGTTTAGAGCCATGAGACAAGTGATTGTTGTGGATGGAACTCACCTGAAGACTAAATACAAAGGAGTGCTTATTGTTGCTGCTGCTCAAGACCCAGATCGTCACCATTATCCCCTTGCTTTCGGTGTAGTTGATGGTGAGAAAAATGATAGTTGGAGTTGGTTTCTAAATATGTTACAAACACAAATACCGGATGATGAGAGACTTGTATTTGTTTCCGATAGAAATCAAAGCATCATCAAGACAGTAGGTGAGGTCTATCCAAAAGCTAAGCATGGATATTGCATATACCATTTGTCTCGAAATGTGAAAGGGCAAGTTTTTGGTGTTAGGAAAGATGAATGTGCAAAGAAATTCAGAGAATGCGCTCAAGTTTATTCACAGACTGAGTTCAAGATCCTCTATGCTAATTTCAGGGAAAGGTATCCTAGTGCTGGTACATATCTAGATGGGAGTCTTGACGAGAGCAAATGGGCAAGATGTTATTTTCCGGGAGAGAGGTACAACATAGACACCACCAATTGTGTTGAATCTATTAATGGTGTTTTTGTAGAAGCAAGGATGTTGTCATTATTACCAATGATTGATGTGATTTTGGCAAAGATCATGGAGTGGTTTAACAAATATCGGAAGATTTCTGCTGAGGTACCTATGACACAGATATTGGTGCCGCGTGTGCATGGAGAAATTCACATATTTATTCCACAAGCAATGTTATTAACGGTGTATGAGCTAAACAGCTTTCTCCTTGAGTACAATGTGATTGGTAGTGATGGCAAGGGTTATTTGGTTGATTTGAAGAGGAAAACTTGCAGCTGTAGGTATTTTGATATTGACAAATATCCATGTGTGCATGGAGTAGCTGCTATCATAAGGCATGCCGAATCATCGGGGGAAGAGGCTAAAATCGAAGATTTTTGCTCAAAATATTACTGGATGGAGCAATGGGCATTGGCGTATTCGAGGACAATTTATCTGGTACCTCATCATTCTACTTGGGAAGTTCCTGACGAGATACTAACCCAATGTGTCTTACCTCCGCACATTAAGGAAAAGAAAGGGAGAAACAAAGTGACTAGAATCCCATCCGCTGGAGAATCTCGAAGAAAGAAAAGGAATCCATTGCCATTTGAACGATTTTTTTCTGATGATAACACTCAAAGTTGATTTGTAGTGTGTTTTGTTGTTTGTATTTGTATAAGACTTTGTATTAATGCATGGAGTTTGATATGATTTTTCACTTCTTATACGTTTGGTACAACTGGTACAACTCTATGTTAAAACAAAAACATAAAAAAAATATTTATAAGTAAATACAATCATGGTGTTAGTTTAAAAGTGTCACTAAAACATTAGTAAATATATTTACACATCTGTAGTAATCAAGAAATGAAAAAAAAATTGTTATTTTATTGCATGAACATCACATTTGTGGATAATATACCTTATGTTTTTAAGGTTAGTATTGAAACCTTTAGATTAATAAAATGAAAAATAATTAACAAAGTGTTTTAGAAATGTTATAATATGAGAGTACTATAAATATAGTTTTTGTACTTAATTTCTTAAGTACAACTAAGAAAAACTAATATAAATCATGGTATTACTAATTATAAATCAAAGCTATAAAAGTACAACTCTTTGTTAACAAAAATTAATTTGGTACAACTGCACAACTGGTATAACTCTTTGTAAAAAAAAAGTTTTATGACGGCGCACGTTTTCCACGTTGTTTTGCATGTTTTGCACGTTTAATCCCGCCAATGAGTTGTTCTAGTTGTGCTAGTTTTACCAAATTATTTTCCTGATAAAGAGTTGTACCATTTGTGCTAGTTGTACTTAAGATAAAAAAAAAATCAAAGAGTTATTCTATTTATACTAGTTGTACCTAAGATAATGATGATAAATACCTAAATCCAAACCAAATACGTAAGTCTGAACCCAATACATAAATCTGAGTTTTTGAAAGAGTGAACCAAATACATAAGTCTGAACTAATCTTTGAACAAAATATATAAATCTAAACCAAACGCGGTTGTACATCAAAACGAAATACATAAAACCAACACATCACATGCGAACATAAGGATGAGTGCACAATTTAGAAGGATTGAGATTCCTCCTAGGCCTTGGAGTCCGAGCTCGAGCTTGGATTTTCTTTGCTTGTTTAGACTAGTTGGATGATGTGTTGACTTTTTGGCAATTTTTGCCTTTCTTGATTATAGGGGTTTAGGATCCACCTTCTTTATCAACATCACCTACAAAACGGGTCAAAACTAGAAACAATCAATCTATCAAAATTCAGACCATAAACACACAATTATTTCTTACCAAATGCAGCTTCTTCTGCAGCAGCCAAGTCATCAACAAACTCTTCCTCAACAGCCTTGTCCGCTGCAGCCCTATCCGTTACATCCTTTCCCGTTGTAGCCTTTTCCACTGCATCCTTACCCTTTGCAGCCTTGTCTGATGCGGCCTCTTCGTCATCAGCCTTCTCCTCAATACACTTGTCTGATGCAGCCTTGTCTGATGCGGTCTCCTCGTCATCAGTTGTTTCTTTGTCATCAGCTTCCTCTTCACCAGATTCGTCATCAGCCTCCTCGTCCGCAACAGTTTCTGTAGCATCAAAATTCATCACAGTCCACAATCATCAAAATTTTAATAAGAAGGCCATAATCTTCAAAAAAGCAACACAGCCCCACAATCATCAAAAATTCAACATACCTCGTTCTTTTGAATATCCATGGGTTTCATGCTGCCTATCATAACCACAATCCACAAAGTCTCTCGGACACTTTAGCTCTTTCACATCATTTTCCACAATTTTCAGTCTTGTGTTTTGATCATCAATCTTCCCATTAACCACCTTAAACCCGTCTGTTATCATTTTTACGAGCCTTGCCAGTTCTGCTTGAATCTCGCCTCCTCCTAATTCTTGCACACGTGAAGTTTCAGCTATCTGATCAGGAACAAGTTCAGCTTGAGTTTTATTCATTTTAATCCCTCTGGATTCAATATCCTCTTTACATGAATCCTCCCACCATATCTTCCCTTGTTGACGGTATAAGAACCTCGCCCAACCGTCAACAATAGGGTCGTCGTCATCCAAATCATCTTGGAGCTCAACGTCATAACATGAATCACTTGACATGATCCTCTCCATGAGATCGTACTCTTCTATATCACATACCAACATACTAGAAATCTCCTGCAATACAAATGTAAAAAAATCAAACCTCAAATCAACTAATATCTGCAATAGAAATGTAACATAAACTGAATTTTAACCTTTGTATCTCCAAGTTTGTTATAGACTTCATGCAATGAATATCCAGTTGTACCAGTATTCTTGAACTGCCATTTACACATTCTAGGACAACCGATATCTGCATTTGGTACCTTCTCTCTAAACGCAGTCTTCAAGGCTGGGATACATTCAAACGCCAAGATCTGCACATACATTTTAACCAATTATACCAATAATACTATCCTATCATTCATATTTGCTTGAAAGAGCGGTTTGAATATTACCTCCAAAGGATTGATGAACCCGGGAAATGTCCAACTCGCTTTCTCTGACACTGATCCTCCGAAATGCTGACACACATGGATAATCTCTTTGATGCAGTGCTCAAAGGTGAAACGTCCCCACGGGAATGTTTCACATACGACAAGATCATCAACCACCCTGAGAATAAAGTCTTCTATGGGTGCTCTAACCTTTGATTGTCCTTTGATCACACTAGATAAGAAGTACAACACCGCCATCTTCAGGCGATCTTGGCTACCACGTTTATACTCCATTGTCTCAAGCTTCGCTCCCACTTCTTCAGCTGAAAATTTTTTCTTTCCAAAATGTGTTTGCACAAATGTCATGCTACCCAACTTCTCATAGTTCTCTGGGTAGTAGCTGCAATACATTCCACAGATCATGGCATGTTCTCTGATCGAGTATCGAATCGGAACACCGTTCACTCGAAACCAAACCTGCCTACGTTTGTCCACTTTTAATGTGCGGAGAAGCAACATCCACATCCCCATAACCTTTCTTGTCGAATGGCAAACCATATGGAACATGTGCTTAAACTGTGGGTGGTTGTAAAACCATTTCTTCTCGAGAGGTTCAAAATTCTTGATGCACTCAATGAATCTGTGTTGGAAACACTTTATTGAAATCTTGCAACCCTTTCCATAATCAGTTGGTTTGAAAAAAGCACCGTGAGGTCGCATTGGCTCTACAACGTCCTCATCAACCTGAAAACAAAAAGGAATCATATTAGTAGTCATACTAGTCGTACTAGTCATACAAGTCGTACTAGTCATACAAGTCGTACTAGTCATACTAGTTTTTAATAGTCGTACTAGTTTTACTAATCGTACTATTCAATTTTCATCCCAAATTCAACAAATTAACAAGTATTACCGACTGCGTTGGTGACGGATTTGATGGCAGTGGAGGCGCAGGTGTATTCTCGGGCACTTGTGGTGTATTCGTAAGCAATAAAGGCGGAGCATTCAGATTATGCTTCGCCTTCTTGTTCTTGTTTTGACAATCTGAAGAATCAGCTTTTCGCTTAGATTGCATTTTCTTCTTATCTCCTCTTTTCCGAGCAACAGGTGCCATTGAGATGTTGAGGATGTTTGTGCTGCAGATTTCAAAGAAAACACACAAAACAGGTTAGAACCTTACAAACAAAAAAATTATTAACAATTGACTTTTAATAGAAACACACGATAACTTTTCCATTGAAACAAAAACCATTCAAGTAATGGTGTGTGACTAAAGGTAGATACTAATATGTGTTTAAATTAACGATGACATCTCTTTCAATAAAGTCAACACCACAAAAAAATCTCAATACATCAATATCCAAAACACATGTAACGCTATTACACATAACACTGAATATATCAACATCCAATATCCAATAAGAGACTCAAGTAGTGTTACATATTAAAATCTGATTTCATTATGTTACACTTGTTCAAGACAGATTTCATTGAAAGTTATATGTAACATCATTATATATTAAAATCTGAGACAACTAGATAGTAAACCAGACAATCAATATTGAGCTTTTTTAACCTGATAATCAGGTGGTTATTTATTTCAACAAGGAGCAAATCTCCAAGCTCTCCAACACGTCTGAGAATCTGCACAAATTGAGCATATCAAGAACAAAAAAAATTTTGCTCACATGTAGAACTTTTCAAGAGTCCAGCATATTTGCTTAACTAACGACTATCAACTAATCATATGAAGTGAGGAGGTCCCAAATCTAGTTTGAGAGAAAATTTCAGAAAGAAAACTTACGACTGCAAAGAGGAGAAGCAAAAGCGAGAGATGAGAGCTGGTTGGGATGAAATCAAGTACTTTTAACCTTCGTTGTCGTCGTTATTATTTGTGGCCGTTGTATTTAATTCGATCTGTGGAAGGGAAGATTTTAGGGATTTTGACTGGATTTTTGACTTTGGGTGGTGACAAACAAAAAGGAACGAAGAAGAGAAGGAGACGATGAATAGATTTAGGGATTGGTAAATTCGGGTGGGTTGGATCCATTTAATTTGGATCCGGGTCGGTTTATTTCTTTTGGGTCGTAAATAACTTAAAATTTTATGGTTAAAATAGACATTAGCCACGTTTTTAAATTTTAAAAAATAAATCAAAATTGGATGGATTTTTTGAGAATTTTTTAGAGAGAAGAGGGCCAAGACAGATTAAGATCCAAAAATAACGTGAAGTGGAGAGTATGTGTAGATTTCACAGACCTCAACAAAGCATGTCTGAAGGACAGATTCCCACTCCCGCACATCGACCGACAGGTGGAAGCTACATCTGGACACCAGCTCTGGTCCTTTATGGACGCGTTCTCGGGATACAATCAAATATAGATGAACCCACAGGATTAGGAAAATGCATGGTACATAACAGATCGAGGCACCTATTACTACAAACTAATTCCCTTTGGCCTCAAGAATGCATGAGCTTCTTACCAACACCTCATCAACAAAATGTTCGCCAGACTGTTGAGTAAAACCATGGAGGTTTACATCGATGATATGTTGGTAAATCCTCGAAATGCAAGGACCATATAGCTTAGCTGAAATAATGCTTCGTCATTCTCAATAACTATGGGATGAAGCTGAACCCCACGAAGTGTACCTTCGGTGTTCCATCAGGGAATTCATGGGTTATTTAGTAACCGAAAGGGGAATCGAAGCAAATCCAAAGAAGATTGCCACAATTTTGGAGATGTCATCCGATATAAAACACGGGAAGTCCAGAGATTGAACAGCAAAATTGCAGCGCTGAATCGCTTCATATCGAGGTCGACTTACCAGTGTCTTCCTTTCTATCAACTCCTCAAAACAAATAAGAAATTTGTTTAGGATGAGAAGTGCGAAGAAGCGTTCACCCAGCTAAAAACCTATCTAAGCGAGCCTCCGATATTGGTGGACCCAGTGGATAGAGAACCTCTATACCTTTACTTAGTTGCTTCTTCAGTGGCAGTAAGCGGAGTTTTAGTTCGCGAAGATCAGAACGTGCAAAAACCAGTATACTCAGTTAGCAATAATTTGATCAATGCCGAGATGAGATATCCCACAATGGAAAAACTCGCATTGGCTTTGGTATTCGCAGCTCGAAAGCTGCGGCCGTACGTCAGGTCTCATTCGATCGTAGTGATGACCTCACAACCATTGAGGACAATCCTTCACAGTCCCAACCAATCAGGTTGATTGGTGAAGTGGACTATCAAACTGTATGACATAGAGTTCAGAACTCGAACTTTCTTAAAAGCACTAGTACTTGCTGACTTCGTAATCGAACTCCCCCCGATTGTGGAACTCGAGCCTTCCTCATACAAAAATTGGACCCTCCATGTCGACGGTGCATCCTCAAAAAAGGGATCCGGGGTCGGAGTCAAGCTAGTCTCTCCCACGGGGGAAGTATTAGAATAGTCCTTTAGACTCGGCTTCGCTGCATCAAACAACGAAGCGGATTACAAAGCGTTGATAGCTGGAGTCAGACGTATGATAGTAATTGAAGCACGCAAATTAAATGCCTTTAGCGACTCCCAACTAGTCACGAGCTAATTTCACGGCAACTATGGAGGCAAAGATGAACGAATAGAGGCCTACCTTCGTGTCGTTCACGGTCTCGATGATCAAATCGATTTATTCGACCTAACTCGGATCCCCCGAGGAGCGAACACGGAATTTGATGCCTTAGCATCATTAGCCTCGACCTCCGATCCAACCTTGAAAAGGATCATACCAGCCGAAGGGATCGAAAATCCCAACATAGATGTCGCGCTAAAAGCCCTATCTCTCAAAGAGAATGGCTAAAACCAATTTATCAATGACAAACTGACACCCGGAAGAGAAACCAAACTCGACACCATCGACGTTGATGATGACATCGACCTTAGGAAGGCCATCTGTGTAGCTAACGTCCCAGACAGTCCCAAAAAAGCAACCTCCGCGGACTGACCTTACAAGTCGATACTAAAAGCGGTTGGAGATATCATGTCATCAAGTACATCGTCAACGGTACGACCCCTACCAACAGATGGGCTGCTAGAAAGCTCAAAGCGCAAGGTATTGTGTGACAAAAGGAAAGCTCTTAAAACAAAGTTTTTCTGGACTGTACCTCAAATAACTTAGCGGAGAAGAAAACCAGATAGTAATGAGTCAAGCTCATGAAGGGTCTTGCAGAAGCCATTCCAGAGGCCGAGCCCTATCCATACGAATCAAATGCCAAGGTTTCTTCTCGCCGACTATGTCTGCCGAGTGCGAAAATTTCTCAGTGAAGTGTGACAAATGTCAAAGACACGCCCCGATAATCCACAGGCCATCGGAGAAACTCTCGTCGATTTCCTCGCTGTATCCTTTTATGCGATGGGAGATGGATATATTTGGACCGTTGGTCGCCAGGAAAGATAAAAGCGATAAACTTACTTGTGATGACTGACTACTTCACCAAATGCATCGAATTTGAGTCCTATAAAAAATCAAGGATGTCCATATAAAGGAGTTCGTCTGGCGAAACATAATATGTCGTCATGGACTTACACATGAGATCATCATAGATAACAGATCTCAGTTTATATCGAACACATTTCAAACATTTTGCAGGAGTTGGAACATAAAGCTGACATACTCGAAGCCTCGTTAACCCAAGGGAACGAACTGGCCGAGGCAGCAAACAAGTCGTTTAAGAACAATCTGAAGAAAAGGCTCTATGAATGCAAGACCAGCTAGAGTAACGAACTTCCGGATGTACTTTGGGCCTACAGAACCACACCTCGAAAATCAACGGGCGAAATGCCCTTGTCCTATGGTATCGAGGCCGTAGTGCTCGCAGAAATCCTCGTTTCGAGCATTCACCAAACAGAATGTCCACAAAATGAGGAACTGAATAACCAAATGCTAACTGACGAGCTCAATCTCGTCGACAAACAAAGAAACCTCGCATTATCTAGAATCCAGAGTTACCAACAGGCCGGAGCTTGCCACTTTTTAACGATCTCAGTTCCATAACGTCCTCAAATGGTCCCTCATCCAATGATCTCGCAACAATCCGTAAAAAAAAAATACTTTTCACTCTCGAAGTCATCATGCGTTGATGAATTCTTTCCTAATTCTTCTAAGTCCAACAAAATTGAAGAATTGAGGGGAACGAATTACCCCAAGATCGATCCTTGGAATCTTGAAAGTTCTCTGGTCAAACACGCTTGAGCTTTCATTAAACGAACTCAATAAGAAAAAGACTTTGTCAAAAATCATTTTATCATACCGAACAAATCAGATTGAGATTTTTTACTCGCTGATCAATGTTTTGACAAACTAAGTGTTCAAAAACGATTGGTGGTCAAAAGTTGGCTGAAGTCCTGATCGATTCAAAACTTGGTTATCAAATTCGATCGTCCCTACTTTATTTTTTTTGGTTAAACTAAAGGCAACAATGAAAAAAGGGAAAGCCAATTTAATTAATTTAAAATCCCTTTCGGGCAAACACCAAGTTCAAAAAAAAAAAAAAAATAAAGCCCTCCATGGGCAAAAGAGTTCGAGATTAAAAGCCCTTTCATGCAACTTAGAACTTAAAAAGAGATTAATTTTTAACGGGGACTTAAGAAGGATAGGAGTGACGAGTCAGCCTCACTTGGCCATCTTCTCGCCACCATCCAGCACCGATCCGCTAGCAGCCTCCTTAGGGTGGTTTGATCCATGCGGGTCCAGGTTCATGGGGCTCCGAGACTGTGGGGAGAACAAGCTTACAATGGAGATGTCAAAGACAGTCGCAGCGACCAGCTCGGCCTCCTTCTCTTCTTTCTTCGCAACCAGCTTGTCAATCTCACCTGTTGTGTTGAACCCACAACTAGCAATCACAACAAAGAGATCGAGATTCACGATGGCCTCCTGAATGGAAATATCGATGTCGACCTCAGTCTTCTTCTTGTCCCACTTCTCTCTGACTTGCTGGAGGATCGACATGTATGGCTCGGCAAGCTCCCGCTTCGCCGCCTTCACTGCCCTCACTGTATCTCTGACCGCAACATTGTGACTAGCAATAGCCTTGCGCTTCTCCTCGCTAACATGGTTCGCCTGCTCAAAGGAGAGCTGCTTCTCTTTCTAAGCCGCGAACATCTTGTCTGTGGCGATCCATAGACTGATCATGAGGTCTTCCTCCGACTTCTCCAGCTGCATGATCTAGGCCTCCAGCGCCTTGTACCAGGTCAGCTGCCTGTTCAGCGCCGCCTCACGAGCCCTAGCAACCTGGATGTTGACATTGAGGTCCTCGACGACCTTCTCTGCCTCCTCTAGATCGCCAATACGGGAGACTTCCTTCGACTTCCGTTTGGAGAGTGCATCATACTTGTTCACCGCTTCAAGGGCTTAAGTAGCACAGAGATATCGATCAGAGATCGCTCAAAAACTTACAAAGTAAATTTAATTTTATCAACCTCAGAATACCTTTCTTTGGGCCGACATCATCTCGATGTAAGCCTTTTCTTGCGCAATATTTGTACCGCATGGAGCTAGAACCCTTCTAGCTTGAAATGTTGGAGGAGGAACGCCACTCCTTCAGGATCATCGGTGATCGGGCACAGCTTGAACCGCCAGGTAAAGCCCTTGCTTACGGAAGACCCGATGAGGTCTGCTTAGCCTCTGCACCACCACCCGCAGGAACCTACGCCCACTCCGAGCTTGCTTTGAGGTTGGAAGACGGGACCCAGTCAAACCCCTAGATTGATTCGTGTTCGTCGGGTCAGACGGAAGCTGCACGATCTATCGGGATGGCATTCTAGGCAGAGGCAAAAGCCCGCTCATAGTAGAACCCTCTGGTAAACATCGCTGCTAACTGACCCGATTTAGCATGGGCCGTCAAGTCAACAAGAGCGTTTCCAATGCGACGAGAGTGGTTTCTTTTGGACATCAAATCTTGCAGCGGAGTACTTGCAGTTGAACCAAAGTCGGAGACAGTGCGACCTAGACACAGTAAAAAAAATTTACTAAGGACGATGAATTCTTTTGACTAATGAGAAAAGGAATGAAAGACTATCGATTTGACGAGTTACCAACTGCTAGATCGATGCCAGGTTTCACTTTGCGAGGATTTTGAGGAACTAAAGTCGACGCTTCTTCGTACTATGCTCTCCTATAGCGGATATGATGCGGTCTTCCGTGAAGTAATCCCAATCTTATCCTCCAACTCTTCAGGCGAGTGATCAGATTTGCGGTATCTGTATCAAGCGGTATTGCGTCCAGAGTATCTGCAAACACAAACCAAAAGAGGGTTCAAAATAAATCGTAAAAAATACATCAAGCTAAGTTTTATCTATATGTGGTGATCTCTTTTCTGACCAACGCTGACTGCCCATGTGTTGGGATAACAGAGAAATCGAAGTCGCCGACGGAGAACTTGTTGATCTTAAAGAAAAAGATCTGGTCCTGCCACACGTCCCTCGGACGAGACTCTTCTATGATCCTCCCATGACGTGGCGAGAAGTAATTATTTCCCGATAACTTCATGTTGTGCTTGACTAGGCAGAGGAGTATGATGAGATCGACGGTCGCCGGGATTCCTTGCTCGGCAGCCAACACCCCAATTCAGATTACATGCCGAACAAAATTCGGGGTCATCTGATGAAACGACAGTTGAAGGGTCGCCAGAACATCGAGAAGGATGTGCAGAATCAAAAAGACAATCCACAACTCTCAACGAGAGTCGAGTATGCACATAAAAACCTGGGGCGGGCGATCTCTGGAGACTCTCACTCGTCCGGTGGCACCATCTCTACCTCCGCGGGAACATGGCAGTTCTCCTGAAGATTTTGGATATGGCGCATCGTGAGTTTCCACTTTAGATGAGGGCCGTAGGGTTCCCGGGAATAACTGCTTCCCACAGATCTAGTTTTTGGAGCCATCGGAAGGTTTTGAAGGAAGGAAGGGGTTCCGACGAAGAACAACCTTTTCTCTAGTTTTTTGCTGAAAAGTAAAAAGAAAAAAGAAAGATTAAGGAAGAAGGAGTTCCATGTGATAAATACGGCGGAAGCTTGCAGTGGGAAACGTGGGATTAAACTACTCCTTTTAAATTCATACTTAAGATCAACCTCTAGATCGTCAAAATTGTGCCACATTAGCAGATCATAACCATTAGATACGATAAAGGGATAAGATCGATCGATTCGAATCCTACTGACAAGATTCGATGTGACGACCTCTCATATCATCTTATCTCAGCCGTTGGATTGAAGCATAATGATTGTGATCCAAGGGGAATCCGATAGTGATTTTGAGAATCGAGGTCGCTCCTTTCTCGCGCCATCTCGACAGTTTGATCTCACTCATTTAATGACGCCTGCGTGCGTGAAGAGTACGTAAGGTGATCAAGGACGGCGCGCATGTTCCCAAGGTTGCCGCCCATTAATCCGAATTTCATTAATGGGCTGGGGGGCAATTGTTGGTGCTGGATTTCGCACCATAAAATACGGCCCATTCACGAGACACGAAGCCCACTAAAGGAAGAAGCCCAAAAGATAGACGAACTCCACTAAGCCCAACAAGCGTGACAAAGTGACGAAGCCTAAACATGACAAAGCCTAAACATAAAAGGAGATGACCTGAATGCCAAGATAGAAGGCATGTACACTCACATAAGACATATTGAGACTCAAGAGGCTTAAATCGCTGAAGCTGTAAGAAGACCAAGGGCATTCTTCCAAGTAAAACAGATTCAACCCCAAGAGTACACGTCAATGCAATCACTACAGTGGAGTGTTTAGAGATTAGAAGAGGGTCATGTATGGATATCTTGGAGTTAGAAGAAGAGGAGGAAAAATCGCCGCATGAGGAATAACCGGTCGATTTCTCAACTGAGTTGGTCGACGCTCATCCAGACACCCGACATGGGAGATCAAGTTGACCGATGGACAAAACCAGAAGCGGTAAACCGTGAATTTTCTTAACCAAATCCTCCTGCACGTGTCTACATACCCATACCACCCTCTCCAGAGCAGTTACAAAGTACAATGATCTGATTGTGAAGATAAGTTAAACAATTCCATCGGTTGGCGAATTGCAGGATTTTTCATGTGTGAAGAAGATTGTCAAAAGGGTATTTGTTGATGAGGTTATTTTTGATGATGCATTAGATATGATTCATCTCGAGTGTAATGAAAATATTTAGAGAAGAATACCAGAGAAGCTACAAGATCCGGGATGCTTTGTACCGGACTGCACGATCGACTCTACGAGATTTGAGCGTTCTTTGTGTGATATTCGTTCTAGCATGAATCTAATACCACATTCAGTGGTTGAGAAGATGGGGTTTACTGATCTGAAACCCATCAATATTTCACAAGGACTTGCTGACATCCCAAGTGATACCCATAAGGCATGCTTGAGGACGTACATGTGATGTTTGGTGATCATTTTATGCCCACTGATTTCCACGTGTGGATACGAAAAATCCACACTAGAGATTTTTGATTTGTAATGAGGAAATTATCGTAGGACTAGCACCTCAAAGATCAAACGATGATTCAAAGAACTATCTTAAACGAATATAGGTTTTGTAATTATCTTGTATTGAACGAAATAATATTACAAAGGGGTCTCTAATAGAGTTTACGATGAGCTTGTAGAGTTGTATGAAAATATGTGTCCAAGGAAGGCCCTTTAATATAATTCATTCAACTCTTTTATAGCCTTTTCGTTGAGCTCTCCATTTCGCATATCTTCTAGTGGCCCTGTTGGAACTACTTCCGTGATCTTCAGACGGTTGAGTTGATCTCGGAGTGAACGGTTTGAATGATCAGATTGTCTATTGAATTCAATATCGAGCACGTCCTCGCTAGTACGCAGTCGTTTTGTGGTTAATTAGGTAGAGATCGGATGGGCTTCAGTGTCGGTTGGAATGATGTCTTTGATATCGACTTGATTCAGTGATAAGGCTTTGGGACTTATCGGGCCAAATCCATGGTGTGGATTTTGTACCAACAATTTCTCTCAGCCCATTAATTATTTTTTAGAGATAATAATTAATTGGCGGGAAATGCAAACAGTCCCTCCGACCGCACAAGAATAATCTGCTGAACTAAGTTCGCGAGTGTCAAAATTTGAAATAATTTGGAGATTTGTACCTGACGGTTGAGGTTTCAAGGATTGAGATCTATGTGATCTGGGGAACTACCACAATTCGAATTCAAAGATGCGAATCCAAAGTTTAAGAGAAGAAGTCTAGAGATTTCTGCAACCTCGCGAGTTGTTGTTAAACATAATCAAGAGTGGATTTTTACATCCGACGATTGAGATTGCTGAAAGCGAGAGATATCTCGAGAACCGCCACAATCACCAGCCTTAAAAGAATTGTCCACGTCCCATCAATAACTCATGCACGCTACCTCAAAGTAACCTCATAACTGCCGTTTTCTCTTTACTTTGCTACCTCAAAGTAACCTCATAACTGCCGTTTTCTCTTTACTTTGCTTCTTTACTGCCCAACCTCTTCCTTTGTTTCTCGTTCTCATCTCAACATAGTTTCTTTTCTTGGATTATGTTATGGTGTCGAACCGAGAAAGAGAATACGGGGCGGGTACTTCCAGTGTTCTATGGGAACTTTTGTTTGGTCTGTACAGACCGTCGAGGGGCACTCAAGAAGACCTCAAAGAAATCCGGAGATTTCATAGGTTTGGGAGGGGATTTGGATCGACATCCCTTCCCGGTTTGATAACCCTGAGTCGATTTGTATGGGATGGTGATACGCTAACACAAGTTTCTTTGAATCATGCGGGCTCACCTTCCCGATCCCTCAGTTTTTGTTGGAGGTATTGCCCAAATTTGAAAATACCTTTCCTTCTATGTGCCCTAATTTGGTGAGGTATATCATCGGGCTTCAGGTGAGATCCGTGTAGATGCGCCATAATCTCATGGTCTCTGATTTTCGTCACCTGATGCTGGTGAAGAGAAAGGTGCAGAATAAGGTAAATTTTGATGCCTATCCTCCTCCAGATAAGGGTATCCTCTTGGCGACCTTCGAACGAGATGACGACTAGCACAAGAGAAATTTGATATTTTGAGTCAGTCCGGCCATTGTCAGGAGGGAGGGGGGTTGACTTTGGGAGAATTCGATCTACCTGCAAAGTTGGTGCAGATTAGATGAAGCGCTTAGCAGTAGACCGTTTCTTAGTATCTTAGGTTTATCATAGTTCGGAAACTAATCTGCCTGGTTTTTTTCAGCTCTCTCCAGTGAATCCCTGCTCACGGTTATGGCCGCAGGAATTATAGCCACCCTTCGTAGATGTGACATTAATTGGTCCGAGTTTTTTAGCTTGTGTCGGGAAAGTATTCGGGATCGCAGATTCGTCCAGAGTACTTGCGTCCCGGAAAATTTATGGTCCTACCAACCATTTCCGTTTGAACGCTGTTGCGAGTTACTATTAATGGTAACTGGCCAATAACAAGCATAATAATATTGTTGTTATTTTCGAGGAGAAACACGAGGGAGACTACCGCAGACTCGGGGATAATCCGTTCTACCGACTACTCAGAGTAGGTCAAATCAGGGAAGCCAAATACCCCAACTGGCTCGCTAATCCGGTAGTCGTCATAAAGAAGAACGGGAAGTGGAAAGTGTGTATTGATTTCACCGACCTCAACAAAGCTTGTCCTAAAGACAACTTCCCACTTCCTCACATATACCGTATGGTAGAAGGCACAGCTGGCCATCAGCTCTTGTACTTAATGGACGCTTTCTCCGGGTGTAATAAGATCCTGATGAACCAAGAGGATCAAGAAAAAAACAGCTTTTATCACAAACCAAGGAATTTACTGTTACAAGGTAATGCCCTTCCGACTAAAAAATGCAGGCGCAACCTATCAGCGCCTAGTAAACAAAATGTTCGCAGACCAGCTCGGTAAAACCATGGAAGTCTATATAGACGACATGCTGGTAAAGTCATCTCGAGAATGCGACCACATAGCTCAGCTATATAGAATGCTTCTCAATCCTGAATCAATATAACATGAAATTGAACCCAGCTAAATGCTCATTCGGAATGTTCTCGGTTACATTGTAACTGAAGGAGAAATCGAAGCCGACCCCAAACATATCGCAGCCTTCATAGAGATACCGTCTCCCAAGACCACCCACAAAGTGCAACGACTAACAAGCAATTATTATGGGTTGAAAAATATGAAGACGCATTCACACAAATCAAAGCCTACCTGAGAAAACCTTCCATCCTAGCTAAACCATTTCAGAGAGAGCCGCTCTTCCTTTACATTACAGTGTCATCGGCTGCAGTAAGTGGATTACTAGTTCGCGAAGAGCAGAACAAGCAGCAACCAATCTTCTATGTAAGCAAAATGCTAATAGAAGCAGAATTCCAGTATCCAGCAATGGAAAAACTAGCTCTAGCCTTGGTTATGACGGCTCTCAAGCTCCGACCTTACTTCCAATCACACTCCATTGTAGTGATGACCTCATAACAATTCTATTTATACTCCACAATCCAAACCAATTCAACCGACTAGCTAACTGAGACATCGAGCTCAGCGAGTACGACATCTAATTTTGCACTCGGACCTGTGCGAATGCTCAAGTCTTAGCAGACTTTGTCATCAAGATTATGCCACAATCCACAGAAGAAGCCATCCCCGGAAAAAATGAGCAGTCAATGTCGATGGAGCGTCCTCCAAACACGGATCGAGAGTTGGCATCAAACTAGTAACTCCTACAAGAGAGGTGCTAGAGCAATCCTTCAGACTCGTCTTCGTAGAATCCAATAACGAAGAAGAGTACGAAGCTCTTATTGCCAGTCTTAAGCTCGCACTTGGGATTACAACTCGTAAAATATCAGCTTTCAGTGATTCCCAACTTTTTACTAGCTAGTACCACGGCGAATACGAAGCTAAGGATGACAGAACGGATCTTACCAAAAGTTTGTCCGCGACCTAACAACTCAGTTCAACTCGTTCGAGCTAACCAGGATCCCACAAGGTGAAAAAACCTCTGCATATGCTTTGGCAGCTCTAGCTGCAACTTCAGACCCACTGGTCAAAAGAATAATTCTCGTCGAAGGAATAGAAAAACCAAGTATTGACATAGCGCTAAAAGCAATAACTATCAACGACATAAGACCCAGTGACTACCAAGAAGCCGCTGAGTCTAATCCCCTTACAGGAAAAGCTGATATACCTCCTCTAGATGATGAGTTTATTCCAACCGGGCACACACCTCCCGTCGAGGACGAAGTAGCGGACCTCCTCTCGGAAGTTCATCTCAAAATTAGACCTGATTGGAGACAACCCAACATGGACTCATGCCCCAGGCAAATGGAAGGCCCGCAAAATCAAAGCAAAAAGCGCAAAATACTGTATAATACAAAACAAATTGTATAAGCGCAGTCTCAACGAACAATGCCTAGTATGCATTCACAGAAAGCATATCACGACTTTACTAAAATAAACACACAAGGGAACCTGCGGAAACCACTCCAGAGGTAGAGCACTGGCTGTACGAATCAGAAGACAAGGCTACTTCTGGCCCACTATGGTTGCGGATTGCGAGACTTCCTCGGCAAGGTGTGTCAAGTGTCAATGGCATACACCTATAATCCATCAACCAGCTGAACAATTGTCTTCTATATTATTTCCCTATCTATTCATGAGATGGTCTATGGACGTTATCAGAACTTTCGTGCCATCTGGAAAACAGAGACATCACTCCATGCTAGTCCTAACAGACTATTTCACCACATGGATAAAAGCAGCGTCCTAACCGAAAAACCGAATTCCAGACCCAAAAATTCATCTGGAAAAAGTCGTATTCGCCAATGTCTCCCATACGAGATCATAACAGAAAACGGAACTAATCTCACCTCCAAAAGGTTAGAGATTTCTTAGAAACATACATCATTCGCCTGACCACCTCGAACCTGAGATACCCTCATGGAAACAGTCAGTCCAAAGCAACAAACAAGTCAGTCCTTGACAACCTCAAGAAAATACTTGGTTCTAAAAAGCAAAGATGGAGTGAAGAGCTCCCTAGAGTACTCTAGGCATGCTGCACTACACCTCACAAAGCCACTAACGAGACTGCGTTCTCACTCGCACACGAAATAGAAGCGGTAGTCCCGCCGAGCTACACGTTCAAAGCCTCGGAGGATAGATTGTCCTCAAAACATCGAGCAAAACAAAAAAATGATCATGTATCACTTTGAGATGATCGATGAAAGAAGCGATCAAGCACTGATTCAAATACAAAATTATCCTCAAGCCGCATCTTGCTACTACAATTTCAAAGTCAGACCGAGGAGATTCAAGGTAGGAGACTACGTCTTGAGAAAATAAAATTCAACATACTAAAGAGCCAGTTACTAAGAACCGAGGAGCCAATTGGCAAGGCCCCTACCTAGTCGAAGTAGTCCGTAATGGAGTCTACATGCTCAAGAACGTCCTAAGCGACAAACCCAAGATACGACCATGGAATTCCATGAATCTCAAGAGGTACTACTAGTAAGAACTTCTCTCAAAATGGAACTACGTCAAGGCTTGATCCCTTGACAGTGAACGTAGGTAGGTCGCCGCTTGAGTGCAGCCCCTACCTCCTTTTACTTCTTTGTTTTATCTCGTCAATCTCAACGACAGACTCAGTCCCTCTTGTACAAAATTTGATTGAATAATATGAATCTCCTTTTTGGAGAAACTCATCTTAATTACACATTGTTGAATCTAAACATGCGATCTCGGTCTCAAAACGACTAAACAAACAATTTGATACAAAGCAAAACAAATAAGAATAACTAAATCCACGAGCCTTACCTGAAATGGGTCTCGATAAAGGTATCTCAAAAACATCCAAGAAGATGTCCTCACATCACTCAGCTACCTAGTACGCAAGAGTTCACAATTGGGTTGACTTTGCCTATCTTGACCATTCTCGTAAACTCACGATGTTCCTTCAAAAATTTGGACGTCCTTGCATCAAATTAACAACACTCGGAATAAGCCAAGACTCTACACTCCGTCCAGATTACTAAAATCGACCTAACCGACCTGTCAGCTCGTCGATCTCCGACCTAAGCTCATAGTCCTTATAAAACCAAATATGCGATAGCTCGAACTTGGCCTTGACTTAAACTCTTTTTTAAAAAAAAAACAATTTTTATAAAGTTGTAAATATTGTTAAAATAATTTAAATATTACAAAACTAATATTTAAAATTATGTAATAACTTTTTTTTGACGTCGGCCCTCTTGCTTAAGCCAAGTTTAATCCGCTCGAAGGGAGACTCCGAAAAGTTCTTTCAGTCGAGACAGTCTGGCTTATATGGGAGAATTATTTAATAACTAAAGAGGAATTTCAACAAAAAAATTATTGTTTTTTTTCTTTTAATTTTGATGAGTAGAAAAATTATTCTATATTATTTTACATGAATGAATTCAAAAAAAAATAAAGAAGAATAGATTTTTGTTCTTACAAAAAAATAAAGAGGGATTTTTTTTTTATTTTAAAATTAATGTTTTAAATGGTGTAAAGTTTCAAAAGACATTAAATTGAAGCTAAAAACAAATTTTCCCGGGAAATGTACAATCGTCCCGAGAGGTCAAAATACCAAATTAGACCAATTTTGGTCAACATCCCCAATTATAATTTTCCCACTAGATTGGCGAAAATTAACCTAATGAAAACCCCTCCTCCATTGTCATCGTTTACAATCGGAAAGTTTTAAAATTTTCAGTTTTGATCTATAGAATTCATTCGGGTATTTTAAATTTACGGATCGGGTTCAGTTTGGTATTTTTTCAGGTTTAGATTAGGTGAGTATTAGACATGAGAAATCATAATATACTCGTGAAAATTCGGATATTTAGGTATTTTGAACCGAAATAACCAACTGGTTCAGGTATGTGTGTCGACCGATGCACATACTACGTCGGTTAATGCTTAGGTCGATCACATATAATTATTTCTGCTCATCACGGCTTCAGCTCCAAACAGTATCCAAAATATTTCCAAGTCTTCCAAACATGTGTAATCCTATAAAACACATGGAAAAACTCGAAAGACACTACAAGATACTTGAATATATATGTATATCATGGCTTAAAACTTCTAAAAACCATGATATATCATTAATCAAGATTTTCCTTCCCCCCCCCCCCCCCAAATTTAGAAATTGGGTTTCTTTTTTTGGTCAATAGCAATTGGGTTTCTTTGTATATAGTTCTACTTCGTTGAACACACTCTGAAAAAATCAAACATTTTTCTCGTCGATCTCCGATCTGAACGCATAGTCCATATAAAACCAAATCTTCTATAGCTCGAACTTGGCCTTGACTTAAACTCCTTTTAAAAGATATTTTTTTTATAAAGTTGTAAATATTGTTAAAATAATTTAAATATTGCAAAAATAGTATTTTAAATTATTTAATAACTGAAGAGGAATTTTTTCTTTCAATTTTGATGAGGAGAAAAATGATTATATATTATTTTACAGGAATGAATTTTAAAATAAAGAAGAATAGATTTTAGTTCTTACAAACAAAATAAAGAGGAAAAAAAAAAACTTAATGTATTAAATGGTGTAAAGTTTGAGAAGACATTAAATTGAAGCTAAATTTGTTTTCCGTGGAAATGTAGAATCATCCCGAGAGGTCAAAATACCACAATTAGACCAATTTTGGTCAAAATCCCCAATTAGAATTTTCCTGCTAGATTTGCGAAAATTAGCCTACTGAAAACCCCTCCTCCAGTTGACAAAAAAGAAAAAGAAAACCCCTCCTCCATTGTCATCGTATACAGTCCAGAGACCTGAAATATTATCGCCGCGGCGATATTAGGGTTTTATATAGTCCTTCCGATCGTATTGGAACAAGAAGCAAAATGGGTATTCAAGGGCTTCTGCCATTGCTGAAATCGATTATGGTTCCGATACATATTAACGAGCTCGAGGGTTGTATCGTTGCCGTTGTTACATATTCACGGCTACACAAAGGCGCTCTATCTTGCAGCTGAGAGCTCTGCAAGGGATTACCCACCACGAGGTTCTTCCTCTCTCGAGTTGCTTGATGAATCCAGATTTTTCTTTTTCCCTCAAATTTAGAAATTGGGTTTCTTTGTCTCGAAGTATATAGTTCTACTCCGTTGAACACACTGTGGCGAAATTAATTTCCGTAATTAGTTCTCCATACGGTTCTTGAAGGTTTTAGGTTCAGGGCTACGTTTGTCCTTCTTAGTTCTCCGTTTCGGTCATACCGAAATTCTTCGGGCATTGTCGGATGTTGCCTTCGTTCTGATCCAGATGTGATCCGGACAACTCCCCGTTACTTAACTGTTCCTCGTCCATATTTTACATCTTTAAACGGGGCATTATAACCACCCTCATCGTGACAGTAGAAGACAGTCAAATAAAAAACCCATAAAGGACGGACAAGCTGATTACAAAACTGATTGCCATCAAAATATTATTCAAGGATTTATGATGACAAAACAAATATCATGCAAAATTTTCTCTCGAGAAGAAAGAAATTTGTTTTGAAAAACTGTGTCTTTTCAAATTGATCTCCATTGTGTTAAAATTTATTGAATTAAATATAAATTACAAAATATTAAAGGAGGAGTACGCCTGCCTCGGATGCGACGCCGGCGGCGAAATATGCATTGACGTTAAGAAATTTGAAGATTGCCTAATATAAGAGAAGAAAGAATGGAGATGAGCGGTTTCTTACCCGGTTTTGTTTGTTTGTTGTACCATTTAAACTTTTTCATGGATATTCGTACCTTTTACCTACGAACCGTTGTCGTAACTAGTTGTAGTTATCATAGCCACAAATGAATGTCTAACTATTAGCTACGGATTTCATCGTAGTTATTATATAAACACGTAGCTGCGATTAGCTATGAAATGATAATATCCACGAGCTCATAGGGGCGGGGAACGAGTCGTAGCTATCTGTAGCTATCGTCGAAATAGATATGAAAAATTGTCATAGCTACGACCGAATCCATAGCTATTTGGTAGTTTTCTTGTAATGTACGGTTGTAGCGTGGATCCTAATATGCTGGAGCAATATGATTAATCCCGGTTGATGAGATATAATAAAGTTCGGCTTCAGATGCTTTTCTACTTTACTCTCTCATCACATAGTGGTTTCTTGTACTCATATGTCTTGGTTTTAAGGTTGTATTATGTTCTTTGTTGATTTCTAGAAATTTCATGTTTGTTTCTGCTATGTCTTATTTATCTTGTATATTTTGATTCCGAGAATTATCTATTATGTTTTCGGCTTATAGCTCTTTTTAGGATTTTAGCTCCGAGGGTTTATTCAATTAGCCTGTTAGCTTTGGTCGTAACTTCTGTAATAAACTTGGTTTTATTCTTGGTATGAATATAATCTTTCAATGAAAAAAAAATTAACTAACTTTTTTTCAAAAATAGTTCATAGATTATAAGATAGACTAGTAATCATATAACAACCTATAAAAATAAATATCATAACTTAAATAATAAGATATTTATTAATCTTTTACTAGTAAGAATGTAAGATCATACTACAGATTTAATTAACGATGTCACAAACGATGCCTCTTTTTAATCTATGTAAACCCATTGAAAAAAAAGGACAAGTGATTTTGTTTGGTTTTCCTTGTTACTTTCTTTTAGTCCTTGTAGTTGCTGCGCTTTAGTCCCGGATGTTTAGGTAACCAATCGGATTCAGAAAATTTTGATTTTATAACTTTAGTCTATACAATTTATTCGGGTATTTTAAATTTACGGATCAGGTTCAGTTTGGTATTTTTTCAGGTTTAGATTAGGTGAGTATCAGACATGAGACATCATAATATACTCGTAAAAGTTCGGATATTTAGGTATTTCAAGTATTTTGAACCGAAATAACCAATTGGTTCAGGAATGTATGTCGACCGATGCACATACTACGTCGGTCAATGCTTAGGTCGATCACATATAATGAGTTATGTTCATCACGGTTTCAGCTCCAAACAGTGTCCAAAATGTTCTAAAATCTTTCAAAGTCCTCCAAATATATGTAATTCTATAAAACACATGAAAAAACTCGAAAGACACAAAATACTTGAATATATATGTATATCATGGCTTAAAACACCTAAAAACCATGATATATCATAAATTGAGATTTTTCTTTCCCCCTCAATTTTAGAAATTGGGTTTTTTTTTTTTGGTCAATAGAAATTGAGTTTCTTTGTATATAGTTCTACTTCGTTGAACACACCCTGAAAAAATCAAACATTTTTCTCGTCGATCTCCGACCTTAGCTCATAGTCTTTATAAAACCAAATTTTCGATAGCTTGAATTTGGCCTTGACTTAAACTCTTTTTTTTTAAAATAACTTTTTAAAGTTGTAATTATTGTTAAATAATTTAAATATTGCAAAACTAATATTTTAAATTATTTAATAACTAAAGAGGAATTTCAACAAAAAAATTATTGTTTTTTCTTTCAATTTTGATGAGGAGAAAAATTATTCTATATTATTTTAGAGGAATGAATTTGAAAAAATAAAGAAGAATAGATTTTAGTTCTTACAAAAAATAAAGAGGAAAAAAAACATTTTTAAAAAAAAAAATTAATGTATTAAATGGTGTAAAGTTTCAGAAGACATTAAACTGAAGCAAAAAAAAAAAAAAAAAAAAATTCCGGGAAATGTAAAATCGTCGAGAGATCAAAATACCAATTTTGATCAATTAGACCAATTTTGGTTAAATATCCAATAAAATTTTCCCGCTAGATTTGCGAAAATTAGCCAAAAGAAAACCCCTCCTCCATTGTCGATCGTCTTCAGTCCAGAGACCTGAAATGTTATCGCCGCGGCGATATTAGGGTTTTATATAGTCCTTCCGATCGTACTCAAGGGCTTTTGCCATTGCTGAAATCTATTATGGTTCCGATACATATCAACGAGCTCGAGGGTTGTATCGTCGCCGTTGATACATATTCATAGCTACACAAAGGCGCTCTATCTTGCAGCCGAGAGCTCTGCAAGGGATTTCCCACCACGAGGTTCCGTCTCCTTCTCTCTCTCTCTCTCTCAAGTCGCTTGATGAATCCAGATTTTTCCTTTTCCCCCCAAATTTAGAAATTGGGTTTCTTTGTCTCGTAAGTATATAGTTCTACTCCGTTGAACACACCTTGAAAAAATCAAACTTTTTTTCTTTTATCTCGTGAATATTTGATGGGTATCCGAATTCAATCCCTCGAGGATAATGTTCTGGAAATTTCACCAGAAGGCATGTAGGGTTTATATGTGTCGCTGTGTTTATAAGTCAGGAAGCATTTTGCTTTGAATCAACAAACGATGGACACACTAATTCATCTTTGCTAACCAAATTGTTATTGTGATTTCTCTAGTTACAGATAAGGGAATGACAACTGACAGTAGTGATATCTTGTCTTGTTACTGCAGCTCTTGTTCTCGTTTTGCAGAAGATAACAACTGGGTTTTTACTGGTGTCTAATCTTTCAGGCATATTCAATAATTTAATCCGCCATCATGGAGTGAAGCCTGTTCTTGTCTTCGATGGAGGTCCGCTACCTATGAAACTAGAACAGGAGAATAAGCGTGCAAGGTATGCAAACATTATCTAACTAGTTGCTCTACAATATGCAAACTTATGTTTCCTTCTTGGTTATCATTGAACAAGTTCACATTAAGTCCTCTTCTTTTGTATGACAAAACAAGTTCAGGTCCAGAAAGGAAAATCTTGCACGTGCACTGGAGCATGAAGCAAATGGAATATCCCTGGCTGCTTATGAGTGCTATCAAAAGGCTGTAGACATTTCACCTTCTATTGCACATGAGTTGATACAGGTAACACTAAGATGGATGTTTCTTCAAATAACCGGATTTATATTCTTCGTTGCTGTGAATCTCTCTGAACTGAAGTTATATTACCGTGGAAGGTTCCGAGGCAGGAGAATGTCGATTCCTTACAAAGCTGATGCCCATATGACATTTTTGGCTAATACTAAGCAAGTTGATGCAAATATCACCGAGGATTCTGATCTTATTCCTTTTGGCTGCCCAAGAGTAAGTTTTCTATTACAATTTGCATCAGATCATTTGCACTTCATCAGTAGTTCCTCTTCTCCTTATTGGTATAGATAAAGTCAATTCATTATCCATCCCTGTGTATCACCATTGCTGCTTTCAACTGTCAATTTTTCTGTCGCAGAACAGCTTTTAAATGGACAAATTTGGTCATGGTGTTAAGTTCAAGCCTCCAACCTGCCCAAAACTAAAGAGCTCAGCCTTTCTGGATTTTCAAGCCAGATGCTTCTCGAGATGTGCATATTGAGTGGCTCTGATTATTTGCAGTCACTTCCAGGAATGGGACTCAAAAGAGCTCATACCCTCATTACAAAGTTCAAAAGTTATGACAGGGTACACATTCCTAGTTTTAGTTTTCTGGTGTCAATCCTGTAAACATAGTTCTGGATAGAAGTTTTGCTTTTGGTTTGCTTATAGGTAATTAAGCACAGCACAGTTCATGTTCCTCCTCTTTATGAAGAATCATTCAAGAAAGCTATGCTGAACATTTCTGAAGACATTGGCGAAGATTGAAACTTTGTAGGCCCATAACCTTTGAGACAAGTATTTTGATTTTAGGCCTCAGTTTATCAAGACTGATTAATGATCACATTTTAGTTTGATTCCTTAACTTCGTTCACATCGATGCCACAACATATTGCTAAGGGTCTAGCACTGGGGCAGCTTGATCCATTCACGCAGTTGCCGTTCCAGGTAGAATATGCCGACTTCTCTATATTCTAATCTCTCCCAGTCTTTCCCTCCCTGAGATGGTTTCTTGATTTGCCGTCTTGTTTTCTAATATGAATAGGCTGAGGGTGTCACTCCTAAGTTGGCTGTAGATGCTATTTCCCGTCCCCGAAGTTTCAAACCTGAAAATCTGAAGAAAAAGCTTGAGTTGCCAGCAAATCCAGAATAACCTTCTCACCAAGTATTTATGTATCCTTCAATGTTACATCCCTTATCTATCATTTTAAACATTTGGAACTTGGTGCACTGCTGTTGAGTAGTATCTTTTATTCATCAAGTACGTCCTGTATATCTTAAAGAGTCTAATTAGCTGTTGACACTGGCGATGTTTGATCTGGACTATTTGTTCTTCACTTAACATCTGAAAGGCTTTGCATCACTTGAGGCAAAAAGAAAATTCAAAGGCACCGAGGATATCACCAATGTCTCTGACCCCAACAGAGGAGTCTCCAAGCACTCCTGAGGATGTGGATGCTCCTTCAAGTCAGACAACAAATGAATCCCCTGTTTACAGCTTGGTAAGACACTAGAAGAACCACATTTTATCTCTCGGAAATCGTAGAACAAGCTGTAATCTCTTTGTGTCTGCAGGGTGAGAATACTAGCAAAGTTGCAGAGAAGAGAGAGTCACCCGACTATGGTACAGTTGCTTTTATTCCCAGAATTGGAAACAAATTATACTTTAAACTTTCAATCCTGACCCATCTTTTACGTGTCACAATCTTTAGGAAGCAGCGGAAAGGAATCAGAAGGACCTTGATCATAAGTACGTTGAACAGCAAGTGGAGATGCCAAAGACGAAGACGGATAGTTCGAAGGTTGTAGTAAGAAGCAAGTATTTAAAGCAGAAGCAGGATGACAAAAGTGTCAGACAATCAATCCCATGTCTCAATGATTGCTCTGTGATCGGTCAGAGAAAGACTGTTAATCCTGTGATAAACAAGTTAAGCGCATCTATAATAGAAGAGGGTGACAGAGCTATAGCAACAAATTCATGTTTCCATCATGAGCGAATCTACAACGATCATGAAGTTGCCAAAGAAGCGAGTATCTCTGCCATGAACGAGGTGGCTGAGAGAACAACAAACATCCACGAAATGCACCATAAGATCGTTAAAGAAGAACAGAACCCATCTGTTGAGATACTTTCCATCTTTGGTACTCCCAATAATGTTATACCTCTCAATTCCATTAGTAAAAATGGTTTTCGTGGAGCTGCAACAGGGAAAAGGAAGCTTGACTCAGATGAAAACCTTCAGAAGGTTTGTTCAATTAAGCATATACATTTTTGGCTCTTAGGCTATCATATCATTATTCAAGCCATTTATAAACTTTTCTTACTATTTTTTTTCAGGAAACTTTGAACTCCAAGCACATGCGCATAGACGAAACTGATACTGGTGAAATATTGGAATTCTTAACTCCCTAAATACCTGAATGAGTATAATTGTTATATAGGCAATGGAACTTCGACTAAATGGTGTTTTTGATATACTATCCTGTGAAGCTGGTAATGCAGAAACATCATTTGAAACCAACGATGTTGAGAAGTTTGGATCCAACGTTTCACATATGAAATAGCAGAGAAATCAGTGGAAAGATTTGTCTCAGCTATATCCTCTTTTACATATTCTGGTTCTGGCTCTCGTGCTAGCGGTCTGCGTGCACCTCTCAAAGATATCCGCAACACTTGTCCGTCCAAAGGGTAACATTTTGACCTTTCAAAGTTTACTATCTACAGTAGTTTGTGATGATTGATGCAATGATCTCACTAGAGATTTGTTTGTTTTCTTTTCTTTTTGTCAAAAAAGGTTATCTCCTAAACTGGACTTCAGCAAGTTTGGTTATGCATCACGCGGCGCAACAAAGTCAAGGCGATTGTGAGATCAGATTTGTAAGTTAACCACCTGAGGTGGTCCACCTCATTAGGGAAAAATGTGAGAGATTTTGGCAGAAGTAAAGGCTTTTGCTGCGGAAACAACTTCTTGGTCGCATTATGTTGTTGTTGTTGTTTTGGTGTTGTATTCTCACAGTTTATCACTGTGCATAACATTCTTGTTCATAGATTCTTTACACACAAAATTTGATTCATAAGTTGGGGAATCAACTTTCCACGTGTCATATTTTAGAAGTTGGTTATTTTTATTGATATTTTCTTTAGAAATTATTGAAAATCATTTTCATAACTGAAAGTTGCATAGACATCTGAATTTATCGTCCAGAGATATCAATCAATAAAATGAAACTGATCAAAGATATAACAAACTTGGAATGGGATGTGGGTACTTTCTAAGTTACCCAGCTTGTCCGCTAACAAACTAGAGGGACCTTTCTCTAACCATCGCTTGGTTTGTGCTGCAAAAGAATGCTCACGAAATGCAGTACTGCTAAAAGTTGTAGAGCAAGCCAATCAGATTGGCTTGTATGATATCGAGCGAATCCTATAGTGTACATGATTCAGACGGTGTTAGGAAAATGTAGGTGCCTTGGAAAACAAGGAACTAGTGATGCTGGCTCGGATGTGCATGACAGAATAGGGTTTCATCACCACCGTTGCCTCAACCTTTAGGCGACCAAGATTAAATCTAATGAACTGAATCATTGTGCCCCAGCATGACTCATAATCGAATATTCAAAAGAGATCATATCCCGTACAAATATCAAAACTAATTGAAAATTAAACAAATATGGAAGATAATAAGACAACTAAGGATGGATATCAACAGTTCCGCCACCCGGATGGAGCTGGAAGTCTACACCAACATTGCAATGTGTACTCTGAATGTGAATCCTGTCCGCAACTTGATCCCACACCACATTCACCACGGGATAGACCGGCGAGGGGTTGATGTACTTGTACGTCTGTCCGCTCCGGAAAACCCTAAGCCCGATGCTGGAGCCACACGTACACCGGTACCCGATCCTGACAACAAGCTGATCCCAGTAGCACAACCAAATGCTCGGCAGCTCTGCCATGCTACAACCCAAAAAGAACAATGTTTTTCAAAACCAACTTGTAAACCAATTCATAAAAGCACCAAATCATCATACATCAATACATGAAACCAGCTCAAGCACCTAAACTGATGCTTTTAGTGTACACCAATTCAAGCCATGATGATTTGATGTTTGTAATACAGAAAACCCAACTCAAGCGACAAACTCGTGCTTTACTTAACAACTCAAACGAATCTCAGCCCTCTCGCATGAACTCAACCCAAATCAACACAAACGATGAACTCAGACCATATCAATACGTAACGATGAGCTCAAACCATTTCAATACGAGAATCACAAAATTACAGAACCATTTTTTATTTAACTCTGTCACGAGAACCACAAATTACAAAAATCTCTGATTTCAAGCGATGAAACAAGCAACCTCTACTTTCAAGCAATGAAACAAGCACAGAGACACTCAAGCAGTTCTACAACCATTTCATTTGATTTCACAAATTAATATTGGAGTCTGACTAAACCCTAACGCACCTTCGCCGGAGAATCATTGTTTTCAAGCGATTAAACAAGCTCAGAGACTTAATCCACAAAATTTGAATTCCACAAACCATTTCATTTGATTTCAAGAAGAATGAGAAGAAGAGTAATATTGGAGGTTTGATTTCACAAGTAAAAAGAAGCTGTGCACCTTCGCTCAAGAATCTGCAAGCCGTCGCCGGAGAATCTGTGCGACGTCGTCGCCGGAGGAGAATATGCACGCCTTCGCCGGAGATTTGTAAAGGAGAGAGATAGGTCACTCCACACACGACCCACCTTCTTCTACTCTTCTTCGTTTCGTTTGGGGAAACAAAACGGTTTATAACTTATATGAATATCTGGTTATTTCTGTAATTTTCAGAAGCTTTGAGCCCCTTTATATAAATATTGGGTTCTTACTACTATTTGACATATAATTTTATACCAGCCCTCTTTTGAGTTTTGATATTTGCTTCAATCAATATCAAATTATTAGTGATACTCTCAAAACTAATCTACTATTTTAACTAGTGATTTTTTTCGCGAAGGGTTTTTATGCATTTTAATTTTTATATTTTTGTTTTTAGTTGTTATATTTTTGTTTCATATTTTGTATATTATTATTAATATAATGTTATTTTCTGTTTTTCTTTATATAAATGTTATATGTCTATCTTTTTGTAATTTATTCATATTTGAGATATCTTTTTAAATAGATTAATTATATATTGATTTTTGTAAAAAAATTTTGTTTTTTTTAATGTTTAGATGTGTTATTTTTACTATGAGGTACCTTCATGTGTTCTTATTACACAATAAGGCACCTTCCTTACTGTACACTCTTTCGTGTCCATTAATGGCAAATCTGTCTTTCAAGTGAGTCATTATGGTCACATGTTTGCTTAACTAGAAGAGTACGTACTTGGTTAGCCGATTGTGATTTGGGTCGTCGGTTTTGAATAATCATGTGGCTGGGGATGAAAGGAAAAATGGGGGGGGGGGGGAACTAAATTCTTGAATCAACAGGTGACCGTTAGATGCATTACAATCGGATGGCTGGAAATGGAGCATATTTGAAAAAATGGTGTGATTGAATCGCGACCATCGGATGTAGTTCTGCTTTTTGTCAGATTCTCCTGGATTAAGACACATGTATGCTCATTAAATAAGAGCAGAAAGTTCAGTTGGCTTGACTTTACAGCGATGGTACTGTCTTACCCTTTCAATGGGAGCATACTTTTTTATTTTTTGTTTTACCGCACTGTAAGTAGAGTAAGAGAAGTAAAACGGGATTTGGAGAAAAGTAAAAGGAAAAAAAAATCTGGAAAACGGGAATTGCTGAGATCGTCCATAATTTTTTGGTCTGAACAGAAACAATGATTTCACACACCAAGCGAAGGTAACTTGTCTCTGTACTCGATCAATCTGTGGACAAGTATTTTTCTCTTGATTACATATATCTCGTTTTCATATGCAAGTATAACCATGGAAATATGTCTAACTTACATGGATGTTTCGTTTTTTTGGTGACCACATTCAGCTCTGGGATGAAGGAACATTGCCTTGTCATTAGTGGAGTGGATATTGGGAGATAATAATGTATGGGATTTCAAAGTGGACAAAGAGCTAATGACGAGAATAGTTCCTATAGAAGAAAGTATAAACTTAAAGGAGCTGAAGGAAAGGGTTTTCGGTGAATTCTTTGTAGATGGTGGGTCTGGTAAAACGGTAATACTTAGCTACTTGCCACCCAACAGCCAAGAGCTTGCCACCGGTATTGAAACACCTCCGGTTGTGATTACCAATAATGGGGCCATTTCTTTCTTCATACAACATCTTCGAGTTAACCCATCGACCAACCTTCTTTCTTTATACCAACCCCCTTTTGAGTTTTGATATTTTGCTTCAATCAATATCAAATTATTAGTGATACTCCCAAAACTAATCTACTATTTTAACTAGAGATTTTTTTTTCGGGCAGGGTTTCCATGCATTTTAATTTTCATATTTCGTTTTTAGTTGTTATATTTTTGTCTCATATTTTGTATATTTTTATTAATATAATGTTATTTTTTTCCAATCTCTTTCGTCAAATAATTTTTAAAAATTTATTTATATCTATTTTTGTTTTTCTTTATATAAAGTTTACATGTTTATTTTTTTGTAATTTATTGGAGGTTTGATTTCACAAGTAAAAAGAAGCTGTGCACCTTCGCTCAAGAATCTGCAAGCCGTCGCCGGAGAATCTGTGCGACGTCGTCGCCGGAGGAGAATATGCACGCCTTCGCCGGAGATTTGTAAAGGAGAGAGATAGGTCACTCCACACACGACCCACCTTCTTCTACTCTTCTTCGTTTCGTTTGGGGAAACAAAACGGTTTATAACTTACTCCCTCCTTTCCGCAAAGATAAATTTTTTAGAGTTTTCACACATATTAAGAAAATAATTAATACTTAATCATAAATGCATCGATTTTTGTTACAGAACAATTTTCCATATATCTAAACCAATAGTAGTTCAATAAATTTAATTAATCTTTTTAAACTTTTCAAAATATCATCATTTATTAATAAAAAGTGCATAGAAAAGCTAAAAACTCTATCTCTGTGAAACAATTTTTTTTTCTAAAACATGCATCTTTGTGGAACGGAAGGAGTATATGAATATCTGGTTATTTCTGTAATTTTCAGAAGCTTTGAGGCCCTTTATATAAATATTGGGTTCTTACTACTATTTGACATATAATTTTATACCAGCCCTCTTTTGAGTTTTGATATTTGCTTCAATCAATATCAAATTATTAGTGATACTCCCAAAACTAATCTACTATTTTAACTAGAGATTTTTTTCGCGAAGGGTTTTCATGCATTTTAATTTTTATATTTTTGTTTTTAGTTGTTATATTTTTGTTTCATATTTTGTATATTATTATTAATATAATGTTATTTTTCTGTTTTCTTTATATAAATGTTATATGTCAATCTTTTTGTAATTTATTCGTATTTGAAATATCTTTTTAAATAGATTAACTATATATTGATTTTTGTTAAATTGTTTTGTTTTTTTAATGTTTAGACGAGTTATTTATACTATGGGGCACTTTCATGTGTTCTTATTACACAATAAGACACCTTCCTTACTGTACACTCTTTCGTGTTCATTAATGGCAAATCTGTCCTTCAAGTGAGCCATTATGGTCACATGTTTGCTTAACTAGAAGAGTACGTACTTGGTTAGCCGATTGTGATCTGGGCCGTCGGTTTTGAATAATCATGTGGCTGGGGATGAAAGGAAAAATGGGGGGGGGGGACTAAATTCTTGAATCAACAGTGACCGTTAGATGCATTACAACCGGATGGCTGGAAATGGAGCATATTTGAAAAAATGGTGTGATTAAATCGCGACCATCGGATGTAGTTCTGCTTTTTGTCAGATTCTCTTGGATTAAGACACGTGTATGCTCATTAAATAAGAGCAGGAAGTTCAGCTGGCTTAACTTGACAGCGATGGTACTTTCCTGTCCTTTCAATGGGAGCATACTTTTTATTTTTTTTTTGTTTTACCGCACTGTAAGTAGAGTAAGAGAAGTAAAACGGGATTTGGAGAAAAGTAAAAGAAAAAAAAGATCTGGAAAACGGGAATTGCTGAGATCGTCCATAATGTTTTGGTCTGAACAGAAACAATTATTTCACACACCAAGCGAAGGTAACTTGTCTTTGTACTCGATCGATCTGTGGACAAGTATTTTTCTCGTGATTACATATATTTCGTTTTCATATGCAAGTATAACCATGGACATATGTCTAACTTACATGGATGTTTCGTTTTTTGGTGACCACATTCAGCTCTGGGATGAAGGAACATTGCCTTGTCATTAGTGGGGAGTGGATATTGGGAGATAATAATGTATGAGATTTCAAAGTGGACAAAGAGCGAATGACGAGGATAGTGTAGGAACTTCGAGCCAGTTCTACCAGATTCAGAATTGCTGTCATGTTCCAGATAGCCTAGGATCTAGGGTCTAGTTAATTGAATCAAGAATCTGATCTCGTGTTTACCTGGAGATTGGCAGCGGAAGATGGTCAGATAAACGAGATCTGTGAAGCGCCTCAGATGCTGCGCCTCTACCTCAGTCCACACGCACACAAGCTGGAATCCGCCGGGATGCTAGTACCGGGGCTCGGATCTCCTGGGAACTGAGTTTTTCAAGGTTTCTGTGTTTTCTCTCTGAGAAAACACTGTCTGGGCGGCGCTCTTCTTCTATCCAGGTCGAAATACATAAGATCACTTATATATGTACCGACCACGACGTAAACCAAAACATCAGTCTCGGTTTCGGCCTTGTGTCGACTGACACACTTAGTGGTGTCGATCGACACACGTCCTGTGTCGACCGACGCACCCAATGGTGTCGATCGACACACCTCATTAAAACTCATATTGGATGTGTATCCAATACACGTCGACCAGACCATTTTCCAATGATCAATCCCATAAGAACTATGTCCAACTTGCTTAGGTGTGTGACCCTGTAGGTTCACACGATACTGGAAATGAGTTACAACTCATTTGTCATAAGCGGTTTCTAGCAAAACATTATGACTACCCAGTATCATATGAATTGTCCGATCTCGACAATACAACTATCTCTACAGTGAGTACAATGTGATTTCAGGACATAATCCCAACAATCTCCCACTTGTACTGGAATCACCTATTCCTACAATCCCTTCGTTGCTATATCTCGATATGGCATAAGGCAAGAGACTGTGTTATTATAGCCAACATCATGTTAATCGAATTCCTGATCTATACTGATAAAACAAACGACTGACAATCACCTCGTTTGAGCACGGCCATGCATTTTCTCAGTATCAAATCTTCGATGGGCCCTGAGATATTTATCTCCCGTTCTAGGAGGGACAAATCTCATCTTGTTCCATCCCTGTTTCTACACATACTTCATGATACGTCTAAGCAATGCCGTTATAGCCGCCAGTTACGGAACGACGTTTGTCAAGGTCAAAACGCACCAATTCATATGCTAGAAAGCATGATGAACTCAGGTCTAAGGACTATACTCTATAGTCATAATGAGAACCTCCCATGACACTGATATAACTATCCTGTGGAGTTCTCATTAAGCGGGTCATGTCCGATCATATGTTCACCAACATATATCTATGTGACTGACTGTGATAATCATATCATTGACTCCATGAAACTTAGTCCAGCAGTCACCTCACATACTAGTCTCGCGCGGTTATTGGTGTCCCACTTCAATAACCTCGACTAGGGACAATCATAATTTATGTCATCTTTTACTTATAGGGTTTCATGATCAAGTCCTCAACTTGATGACCTATATGATGACCCTAAAGTACTTTGGGACTATTACTTAATTATCCAATAATTAAATAATACCGATGTCAGTTTGACTTACATAAACACTACCATAGCATGTCTATGTAAAGATTACAACATAACTAGAATTACTCCCACTAGAATCAAGATCCTCTCTTCAGATATCTTATACCTACAACAACAAAATAAATTTCGCGCTTAGGTTGTGGGAGAGATTGCGGTGTCATTGCTTGAAACAATTCCAACAAACCACACCGCCATTTAGATAAAAGCACTATTCTACGGTCCACTGCTTGGAGCCTTTCCAACATATAGCACCGCTATTCAAACAAAGAGACATAACCAGGTGGGAACCGGGAATCGTCTTTGTCCGTCTACTACTTTCAACTGGTTCGTCACTTTACCAGTTCACCACGAACCTATCCTTAGTGTTCCTCAAACACTTGGGATATTTCTGGTAACTGTTCAGTGACTATTACCGGAACACATTGGTATTTTCTCGTCATGCTTTATGCGTAAGCTGCATCTTGACGAGCGCAAACATGGCATTTATGATGGATTCTATTGCAGCAGCATTAGCAATCACACTCATTAATATTAGTTCAGCCAGTTTTCAAAGCACTTCATCTTGCTAATATTGTTACTAGCTCAGCCAGTGTCCAAGACACTTCATCTTGCTTAGATTATTGCCATAAGACCTTTGGTATGAAGCCATTTTTGGAATCAAGCACATTTGAACTGTCTAATACCTTATTAACATAAGGATTTTGACACGATCCAATTAGCCTTTCTGATCCATTCCAATGGATCCTTATTCCAAGAACTTTCACGGCCTTCTCCCATGTCTATCGTTAAACTTGACTTCCGACCCAAATCTTGACAGGACTTTAGCGTCGGAACGTCGTTTATGAGATTTAAGTATGTTATCTACATACAGTGTGAGAATTGCCATTACGCTCCCACTAGTCTTCTTGTAAACGCATGGTTTCATCTCTTTCTGATCAAGTCAAAACTTTTGACCATATTATCAGAATGCTGATTCCAACTCCAATGTGTTTGCTTCAATCCAGAAGTGGATCGGTGAAGCTGACATGCATACCCAGCCAATTTTTCGGAGTTGAGGCTCACCATCGCTTCTTTGAATTTCGCATGCTCGTCACTTTTCAATGATCAATAGATCACGACAATAGGCTACGAGAAATCACTCTCGAGTCAGTGACGGATCCTTTCGGATCTGCGAATTTCAGGCTCCACAGGTGTAGATCCTACATCACTTTGTAGATCTCACCGCTGCTCTCCCTCAACAGGTTGAGCAGCCTCCTGTGTTTATCGAATTTCTTCGATGTGTACTTTTACTCCCACTGTTCCTTTCGAAAGAACGATCTTGTTCAAAAGACACAGTTCCGAAAAACAAGACTTTGTCCTCGGATTGGTTTCAAAAGTAGCAAGCCTTGGTTTCCTTAGGACAACCAGCGAGGTAGAACTTATCAGATGTGGGTTCAAGTTTGTTTATTGACTACTGTCTTACACAAACCTTGCAATCCCAATTAATCAGAAAAACAATATTTGGAAATCACCCATTCCACATCCAATGTGGTGTTTTTCACTGATTCTGATAGAAACTTATTTAGCGTAAACATAGACATTTTAGAATGTATACTTAAATGATTATGGAAGATTCCTGTGACTCATCACTAATCGGAGCGTATCTAATAAGATCCGATTCATTCTGTCAGATGATCACCCAATTTTTGACTCAAGCATTTTCCTCCGCGATTCAATCGAGGATCTCAATACTTCTGTCAAATCGGTTCTACACTTCATTTTGGAACTCTTCAAGGGATTTCTGTTCGTGTCTCATCAAATGAACACAACCATACTTATTGATTCCATCAATAAGGTAATGAAGTACAAAATATTTCCTTTGGCACTAATGCTCGTTGGGCCGCATACATCAGTATGTGCAAGGCCCAATAAGCCTTTGTCCCGTTTCCTTTAGCTCTGCTAAAGGGGCCTTAGTCATTTGGTCCAGTGAACAGAATTCATATCTCAAATGATTAATAATCAAATGAGTCCAAAACTATGGAACTTCTGAATCCGCTTCACGACTATGCCAAAGAAAAGTCGAGTTCGAGTCATCAGACTTAAACCTTTAGTATTTGTGTTATATTCAAACTTACGCTGGTTTAAGATATAAAACCCATTCCAAACGAGGTGCTACCATATGATATTTCATTGAGATCTAAAGAACAAAACTTGTCTTTTATCAAAATGAAAAACATCCAAATTCTTTACAAGAAAATGAAAGACATTTCTGCACAAGGCAGATACATAGTAGCAATTACTTAATTTCTAAAACCAAGTATGAAAGGCTCCTACAAGTGGAGAATCTCTACGGCTCATGCAGCAACCATTGCTTCATACCAGACACGCAGTTCCACTTGTCCTTTCTTCAACGTTCTACTGTCGTCCAGGTCCTGCATATTTCCAAAATATCAGTACCACAACTAGTATCCAATACTAACGTAGAACTTGAATTAATAACACAATACATGAAGAAGAAGTACCATACATCTCCTTCATCTCTTGTGAATCTTCCAAGAATTTAATGCAATCTCTCTTCCAATGCCCTGACTCAACGCAGTAGAAGCATTTTCTGACACCAGATGGGCCTGACTTGGGCTTATAAGATGACGCAGGCTTATCCTGATTCCAAATCTGGACGGCCCTGCCTCTACCCTTGCCAACACAAGATTTCTCAAATCTTTTACCCTTTATGATGTCATGCTCTGCTGTTTTGAGCATGCCATGCAGCTCAGTCAACGTCTTCGTCAAGTTATTCTTAATATAGCTTTTGATAAACTTATCATAACTAGACGGCAGTGACTGCAGAATGATGTCAGTGGCCAACTCTAAGCTGACAGGACATTCCAGTTTCCCCAGGTTATCAATGTAACCCATCATTTTAATGACATGAGGACTTACTGGAGCATCCTCTGGTAGCTTGCACCCAGTGAGAGACTTCACCATCTGGAATCTCTCAACTCGTGCCAGATCCTGAAACTTCAGTTTCAGGCTGGTGATCATCTCTATTGGCGACTCCATGCTCTCGTATTGACTCTTCAAGTCCGAGTTCATGGTAGCCAACATCAGACCACGCACATCTACCACATCAATATAATGCTTATTCCAAGCATTATATACTGCATGCGAGCGATTGGTCCCAAGCCTTTCTAGAAGAGCTTTCTCAAGGACATAGTCCTTGCTTTCCTGCTTGAGAATGAATCTCAGATTCCGATACCAATCCAAGAAGTTGGATCCATTTAACTTGTCCTTCTCAAGGACGGATCGCAACGAGAAAGTAGTCATAGACATAAGCTGAAATCCAAGAATGACAAAGATTTAGTTATGTACATCATGAGAAATCTTATCTAATAAGAAAACTCGCATTATATTCAAACAATGTTCCCTCTATGAATATAATGATCCAAGATCCATACTTCACCAAAATCTGAGTGGGCGACTCGCCATTACCCAAACTTTAGTTATCTAGGTAAGCAAATCATTGCTAATTGTACTCAGTACAACTCTTGGTTGTGGGTGAGACAAACTATGTCTAATCCACTCTGATGTCTCCGGGCCCAGAACTTCTGATAGCCCAGTCAAGTATAACCAATCTTTTCTGTCTTATGATTATTGACAGTCGCACTGCAAGTCTGTCAATGATCATCTGCCTTACTCATGTTGCAGTGGATACCAAGGACTCCAAGACTATCCAAAAAACGACACGAGTTTTGACAGTAGACAAGATTGGGCAAGACATCAAGGTTACTTGATATTTAGTTGAGGAAACTAAACCCAAAAGTTCAGCAAATCAATCTCTTAGGTCATGTAATTGTTGATGTTTAGCACTGCAAATCTATCAACATAACTACCTGCCTTACTCACATAATTGTGGACATCAAGCTCTTGGCTAGACCATCACACAACGAAATGAGTCTTGACAGTTGACCATATTGAAGCTAAGCTTTGATCAAGGTTTAGGTCAAGTTTGGTTTCTCCAAATTCAAGGTTCAATAACCAGAATTTCGAGCACTGTATCGATCGACGCAAACCAAACAAAACCAGACTTCAATAACCGGTTAATCCAATTAACCCGGTTCATCGAACCGGTCATGTCGATCGACACAACCCGTGTGTGACGGTCGACATAGACCTTAACCGAGGACAGTTTTGATAACCGGTTCAATCCAATTGAACCGACTTATCAGATCAAACTGATCTTAACCATTCAAATCGGTTTATTCTAATTGTGATAATTGGTTCAATCCAATTGAATCAATTCATCCAATTTAAATCATTTTAACCAGTTTCAACTAATTGCGATAACCGGTCCAATTCCATTGAACCATATTATCCAATCAAACTGATTCAAACCATCGGTTTATGCTAATTGAGATAATCAGTTCAATCTAATTGAACCAATTCATCCAGTTTAAACCGATTTATTCGGTCTTAACCAAGCATGATAACCGGTCCAATCCAATTGAACCGATTAACCATTCGCTAGGTCTGTGTCGACCGACACTAACCTGTGTCGATCGACACTCGACCGAATCTGCTCTGTGTCGACCGACACTCAACCTGTGTCGATCGACACAAAAGGCTTTCGGTTTTTCTCCGCGAAAAACCCTAGCCGCCGAATCTGTCAATTTCGCTGTTCTGTGTCGACCGACACACCTAGTGTGTCGATCGACACTGTGCGAAAACACAGAATCGATCTTGATCGAAATCGATCTGACCTGTTCTAACCAAACAACCTAGTTTGCGAATCTAAATCATCAAATTCAATAAACATGTCTGATTCAATGATAAAACCCTAAGGCTCTGATACCACTGTAGGAACTTCGAGCCAATTCTACCAGATTCGGAATTGCTGTCATGTTCCAGATAGCCTAGGATCTAGGGTCTAGTTAATTGAATCAAGAATCTGATCTCGTGTTTACCTGGAGATTGGCAGCGGAAGATGGTCAGATAAACGAGATCTGTGAAGCGCCTCAGATGCTGCGCCTCTACCTCAGTCCACACGCACACAAGCTGGAATCCGCCGGGATGCTAGTACCGGGGCTCAGATCTCCTGGGAACTGAGTTTTTCAAGGTTTCTGTGTTTTCTCTCTGAGAAAACACTGTCTGGGCGGCGCTCTTCTTCTATCCAGGTCGAAATACATAAGATCACTTATATATGTACCGACCACGACGTAAACCAAAACATCAGTCTCGGTTTCGGCCTTGTGTCGACCGACACACTTAGTGGTGTCGATCGACACACGTCCTGTGTCGACCGACGCACCCAATGGTGTCGATCGACACACCTCATTAAAACTCATATTCGATGTGTATCCAATACACATCGACCAGACCATTTTCCAATGATCAATCCCATAAGAACTATGTCCAACTTGCTTAGGTGTGTGACCCTGTAGGTTCACACGATACTGGAAATGAGTTACAACTCATTTGTCATAAGCGGTTTCTAGCAAAACATTATGACTACCCAGTATCATATGAATTGTCCGATCTCGACAATACAACTATCTCTAGAGTGAGTACAATGTGATTTCAGGACATAATCCCAACAGATAGTTCCTATAGAAGAAAGTATAAACTTAAAGGAGCTGAAGGAAAGGGTTTTCGGTGAATTCTTTGTGGATGGTGGGTCTGGTAAAACGGTAATACTTAGCTACTGGCCACCCAACAGCAAGGAGCTTGCCACCGGTATTGAAACACCTCCGGTTGTGATTACCAATAATGGGGCCATTTCTTTCTTCATACAACATCTTCGAGTTAACCCATCGACCAACCTTTTTGTCAAGTTTGAAGATGGTAGAAAGTCTGCACCAAGCTTCTCGGATGTCGAAATGTTGAGTGGGTTCACAACACCAGTCAGCCGTGTAAGCAAAGCGCGTACCGTGGACGCTTATTTTGGTAAAGTGGACTATAAGAATTCGGCCACCGTAGGTTCGAATGATGTACATGTCGACGTGGACATGTTTGAGAAGAAAAGGAAATCTGTCCAGTCTAGCCGCTTGTTTAGTGGTGAGTCGGAGGACAACGACAAGGGTGATTATCCGGGTGCTGTACACGATGGATGGGGGAGTGTGAGTGAGATAGATGTTCGTCTGAGAGGGTACAATACAGAGTTTTGGGAGCCTGTGATCAAAGATCTGTACGCAGAACCAAATACTAGCGATGTCGATATGGAAAACCGTGGAGAGGGAATCATTTATAAATGCAGTACTGGTTCTTGATTTTATCATGATGTATTGGTTAGTTTCGGTTCGATGAAGGCAGAGGGCTTTGTTAGAAATCCGAGACCAGATCCATCTTTCGATGTACACATAGATGATCGTTCAGGGTGAACTAAACGTCCTGCTAAAGAGTCTGAGACCAATGCCTCACAATGGGGATCTGCTCTAAGCGGTGATCGTAATGTTTTTGGAAATGCATCCGGTACCGTTGGAGATGAAGTAACCGAGGAGAG
Source organism: Orychophragmus violaceus (assembly GCA_030180135.1). Taxonomy (NCBI): domain Eukaryota; kingdom Viridiplantae; phylum Streptophyta; class Magnoliopsida; order Brassicales; family Brassicaceae; genus Orychophragmus; species Orychophragmus violaceus. The sequence goes on from CM058230.1 coordinate 37,061,526, forward strand.
TCTTAGGAGAGACTACTGGATGCGTGGACAGCCTTCAGTGGACACTCAAAACGAACTGCGTAGCCGTGATTTGTCTTCTGTGGACGACGAGGAGTTTGACATACTACCTTTGTATGATGACCTTTCCTATGAAGCGCCAGAATTCCCGGACCTTGATTACGATGATGGAGATAACAAAATCTATGTTGGGAAGGTATTCAGAAGTAAGAAGGATTGTCAGATAGCTTTAGCTATTTATGCAATAAGAAATCAGTTTTCTTTTGTGCAAAGCCGAACCAAAAAACACTACTTTGTTCTGAGCTGCGTGGATAAGCGTTGTGATTGGAGGGTTCTTGCAACTAAGAGTGTCCAATATGGGTACAATAAGATTGGGACTGCCAAATTAGACCATATTTTCCCCTTGGAGAGTAGGAATTCTTTTAAGAAGAAAGCATCATATAGTGTGATAGTTGCATTGTACAAATCAAAGTTCAAGGATCCTAGCAAAGCGCCTACACCGTTAGATCTTCAAGAGATGGTGTTAGAGGATCTTTGGGTTTCTTCTTCTTATATGAAGTGTTTCTGAGTTGCGGAGAAGGCGACAGTCAGTATTAGGGGGACTGATGAGAGCTCCTATTTGAAGTTACCTGTGTATCTTCACCTCTTGAAGGTAGCCAATCCTGGTACGGTCACAGATTTGGAAACTGAAGTGGATGAGGAAGGTGCAGAGAGATTTGTGTACGCGTTTGTGTCGTTTGGTGCATCGAAGGAGGGTTTCAAGAAGCTCAGGCGTGTTCTGGTTGTGGACGGTACTCACCTAACCGGTAGGTACAAAGGTATGCTTTTGACTGCTTGTGGCCAGGATGCCAACTTCCAGGTATTTCCTCTAGCTTGGGTGGTAGTTGACTCTGAGGACACTGAATCATGGACATGGTTTTTTGAGAGGGTGGAAAAGATTTTGGCTGACAATCCGAATCTGACAATCATATCGGACTGCATCTATATATGCGGCAAAGAGAAAGATATACCCTTTGGCATATCATGCATCATGCATTGTTTATTTGGCTAGAAACGTTATATCTCGTTTTAGAAGCAAGGGCCTAGGTAAGATGGTTACGGCTGCGGCATATGCTTGTAAGATTGGTGAATTCCGTGATCATATGGGGAAGATTAAGGAACCTAGTGTTGGTTGCTTAACATATCTTGAGAAGATAGGGGTTGCTCATTGGTGCAGGGCATATTCGGGAGGAGCGAGGTACAACATAATGTCTAGCAACAACTGCGAACAGCTGAATAATGCATTAAAAAAGGTAGGGGATCACCTATTGTGGAGCTGCTGATTTTTATACAATCGATGATGACTAGGTGGTTTAATGCTCGTCGCATCAAGTCCACTCGGCACTTGGGTCAGGTCACGCCCGAAGTGGACAAAATGATGACTAGACATAGGAAATTCACAAAAGCGAGCAAGATCAACCAAATTTTGACCTGGAGCGCGGAGGTTGTAGGGCCATTCGGTGGGAGAACACTGTGCAGCTGAAAGAGAAGAAGTGCTCATGCAAGGTGTATGATAAAGAGATGATTCCATGTGGACATGCATTGTTGGCTGGTGATCGTTTTTGTTTTCAGCCACATACACTTGTGGCTGAGTGGTACAAAACCTCTCATTGGGTGGACGCATATTCTGGAATAGTTAATCCTGTTGGTAACGCAGAAGAAGTGGAGATACCCGAAGAAACGAGAAAGATGGTTTTGATGCCGCCTAGGAAGAATCGCCCAAAAGGGCGTCTGAATAACGTCCGAATACTTTCCACGGGAGAGGTACCAGTAAGTTGCATTTTATTTGAGTATGGTTGAAAAAGCAAAATTTTATTTGACTTTGTTATTTTTTTGTAGGGTGCTAAGAAGATGAAAACCGTCCCAAATCGTTGTGGAAGATGCCGTGGGTTTGGGCACAATATGACTAATTGCACGGTTCCTATATGAGTGTGGTTGGTGCTCTATCCAAGAGGAAGTTTTTTGTTTGGTGTCTTGGGTAAAGTACATATCATCCTTCGTGGGCAACGGTTTCTTTTGGGTGGATTTGTGGTTTTTTTTTGGGAGATGCCTTTTAATAGTAAGGATTCATTTTGGAATGTAATATTTGTGGGAACTCATATAGTCATATTGTTACTGATATATGTGGAAATGCGTTGGTGGATATCGTATTTTTGTGTCTTTGGTTTAACACATACCATGTATCGTATTTGGTTATCACGTTAATTAATGGTGAATGTTATAGTATCCACCTGGTAATGGTTTGGTGGATGACTATGCAGGGACTAAGCTGGTCTTTTGGTTTTGGGGAGTAACAATTATGTAGTGTTTGTATAATATTTTGTGGACATGATCTAAACGACTCTTACTAAAGGCGTTGACTTTAATATTATACAGCATACAAAACAAAACCAAGTTCCTCCTGCTTGTGGTCCGCCAAAAAAAAAGAGTGTTGCCACAGCCATAAGAGTATTACAATAGGGAACATAAGACCTATTTAAATCCTATCCCAAATGCTACAAAGAAGAAGATGAATGATACTGCTATCATCTTAATTTCATGTCCCTTAGCTTTTACAAGATTCTCCAGCTTGGTGATTTTAAATTGATTCTCGTTGACGACCCGTTTGAGGTCGCCAATTTCACTTTGTGACTTCTTGACGTCATCCGTAACATCTTCATTCTCACGGAAGCTGAGGAAGTGCATTTTCAAAGACATCTCCGCGAAGCTGTTTTTCAAGCTTGCCACATCTTCGGTTATTGCATCGTCCCACCATTTCCAAACGTGTGAGTTTCCATCGTCGTGTTGGGTACATGTGTAGAACCTTCTTCCTGGGTCGATATCTGAACGGCAAGTGTCAATGACAACTAATCTACCGCAGAAGCAAACACGTGGAATTCCCTCTTCCACACTGAAATTGTGATCCAAACGGTACTTGAGGCTGTCGTTGGAATCTGACAAGGAAGGTTGGCTGTAGCTGTAACGTCCCATAGCTCTTTGTTGAAACCAAGATAAAAAATGAAAGATTAGGATGAAAGGTTGATGAAAGAGGAAGCTGCTGCGCGGCTATGAAATCGAGTTCGAGAGTATAGAAAACCTCAACCGAGTTTAGAAGAGAATATCGAATCTGCTAACCTTGGAAAGAGAGGTTAGCAAAACCCAGCTTAAAACGGCGGCTGCGGATCTAGGTTTAAGAATTTCTGAGGTTGGGTATGAGAGGTGTTTGTCATGAATCCACTTTATAATATTTTTTTAATCTCAACATTAATGGATTATAAAACAATTGTGTAACTTATGGATATGACATAATATGATACTCGATAGGAATTTGAGGATATAGGATAATAGTTGGGATCTTTTTTTTGTCTTTTTTTTTTGTCTTTATAGCCCCCTTTTTACTATTCTTAAGCTGAACCTAAATTGTTTATATTAATTTTGTTTAACCCATGGATGTCATATTTTATTGGTGGATAGGAATCCGTGGACAGAGGTTTGGTTGTGTATTTTTTTGGGAGTTATTTGAATTCCAGACACTAATATCATTAAGGCTAAAAAACGTTAAACAAAGGTCCGGGTGTAATAGCACAAAATGATTCCCCGCATACATACTTTGCCGTTATCGAGGACCTTGTGCCGAAAATGTATTGACCTAACAACAAAATACAAAAAGGAGACACCATATTTAGATTTAGTCAAGGGGAGGTGGTGGATACGCCGGGCAGACCATGGTCTGGTAGATGTACATGGCGTATTCATCTTGAATGCGTCCACCATAGCATCGTCCATTGTGGACATTCCAAAGTCTGGGTTAGTGTGTGCGTGCATCTCCATGAATTTAATAGAAACCGGTCCACAGTCACCACATAGCTTATTCTCGTACAGACCAGGTAGCCTCTTCCAGGTAAAGGAGTTAGTGCTGTGAGGTTGGGTGAGAGAGGGAGAGCATAAACAGCGTATAATGTAGGGGAGCATATCTGTGACCGGTGCCAACAGATTTTGCACATATTTGTCGGCATTCAAGGTTGGCAGTGGATCGAGGACCTCAACATGCCACTTGAGGTTGATGGCTAGGCCTACCCAATGCTCGGAATCCCAGATCATAGGAGCATAAATAGTCTCGACATCGTCGAGCCACTTCTTCCCTGGAGTGGTGATGAATTTGGTGATCCTTTGATCCCACCTACATTGCCTCTTGTCCTTCGCTTTTCTGAATCTGCAGTATTTGGACTGTAAGTCGCTGGTAAACCATGGGGAAGCAAATGCCAGGTTCTGTTCTTTGAGCAAGTTGTTGTCTCTCTCCTCCAAGTAGGACATTAGAACCTCCATGTGCTGAGCCAATGGAAAAGAGAGTTATGATTTGGGATTTGATTGGGAATTTATAGTCTGAAAATTATCAATTGACATAAGATTACCGTGGTTGTGATCCATTTCTTTGGCGTGTATAGATAGATGAAAAACTGGTTGTCTATATCCCACTTGTCGAGCGTGTGTGTGTCCTGTAGATTTGAGAGATTATCATTAAGGCTGTATATGTACATACTGGTGTGGACATGTACACTTAAACTTACACATTCTTATTCTCTTCCAAGATAAACGTGAAAGCTTCCATGGCTTCCTTCTCCATCCACGGAAAAACTGATGTTGGTTTTGGTAGACTTAAGAGTATAGTGTGCATACTTGTTTCAAGGTCCGAAGGACAATGTTTGGGGGTGGGTTTCACTGGAGAACCGTCACTAAGTTCAATAGGTGCTGTGGTTTTACGTGGAGTACGTGAATCAATAGACGGATCATCTTGCAAATTTCCATCGTCACCCTGTCCAGCGATGCAAAAATGATGTTTAGAAGGACGTTGATATATGTAATATGACTATTTGCGAGTTTGAATAACTTACCACAGATGCCTCGGCGTCGTTGTGAGTTGATGATGGTCTAGCAGATTTATGTAAGATCTGTGGATGGGCTGGTGCTAGGTTTGCCTCTTTGAAGATTTGAGCTGTAACTTTACCCTATTCATAGCAAGGAGGGGGTTAAGGATGCATGTTAAATATAATCTAGAAGTTTAAGGCATAGAATAGGTAGTGTTTATACAGACCAAGTGCGTTTCTGCTGATGAGGAGGATCTAGAATCGCAGTTTGGTTTTTCCACTTCTTCTTGTACTTGGTTTTAGCTTTGTATAGTAACTAAGAAAATGTTGCTATTAAGGTTCATTTTTTGTTTGACGGGACAATACCTGGTCAATGTCCATATCCTGTTTGTGCTGGCCATGTTGCTGATGCTCATCTCCTTGGCCCACCAATGTCCTAGGCAAATGGTCATTGGCATTTCCTATAGTTGGACGGCTTTGGAATTCCTTGTTGGTGTCTCGTGTGCTAATAGACTGCTTTAAAATTAGGGTAGTTATGGGATATAACATTTTGGGGTAATTGTATTTGAAGTATGTAATGAGACTTTGGGGAGTACCTCTTGGTTTAGATTCTTGGGTGATATTTTAGGTAAGTTTGATGCATTGTCAAACTGTTTTGTTGGGTCTGCATCCATTGGTTCGTCGCCATCACTCTATAGTTCCAACATAACATTGCACATTAGTTTAGTCAATGAAAAGATAATAATTATAACGCAAACGATGTCAACTTAAAAATTGTTCCAAACGTAATGATGGTGATATCCACATGATTCTTGTCGATGCAAGATTGTACATGTGAAAACTGAAAAGAGTTTTATTTTAAGACAGCTGTCTAGTTTGTTACAACATTTTGGTGGGTTGACTCCTGTGACTGGTTGGACGGTTCCCCATCAACGTTCATGTCATGTCCATCCTGTAGATATCTCCACTAGTCAGTTAATGGTTAGTAGTGTTTGTAAATTATATATGATAGCGTGGTAAAGACCTGTTCATCATCTTTGCCATCAGGTTTCGGCTGTACTGGTTGTGGATAAGAGAACAGAGGTTGAAAGACGTCTTCGTTCTTATGAACCGTTAAGGAATGCATTGGAAAAAAATGTGGTCAGTGTATGCATTAAAATTAATCAAGAAATGTTGAGGGGTGGTGGGTTGGGTCTTACCTGTTTGGATGAAGTTTACGAGCCAAAGTTTTAACACAACAAAGACGAAGTATATATTTTATTCGATACAATATATTAAAGAAAATTATGCAGAATCGAAGATAAAAAAAAGTAAAAATAAAAAACAACCAAAAAGCAATCCCAAGCATCTTTGGCTGATTCACCCTTGATATGGTTTGGGTTTCTTCTTTTTGGAGGAAGGATCCTCGCAGATTTTGACAGACTGAAAGTGAAGATAGTGTACGGTTAGAAGAAGTTATTACTGTGATGTACGATTGCAGAAAGTTTGGAGAATGAGAATACCTCTTTTGCTTGAGCTTTGCCTAATTTGAACGGTGAGTCATCAGAAATGTCCATGTGATCCTGTCCAAACATCTCTAGGTCGAGTCGCTGTTGCACAAAAGAGGGATTATAGAGGTATACGTTAGAAATTACTAAGGAATGAGGATGGAATATGTGGTCGCGGTTGTACCTGATTGGGGGAGGATTCTGAAAGGGGTATTGACGGAGCTGGGGTGCTTGACCTTGATGAGGTACCTGGAAAAAATCAAGTTAAGGAGTGTGAGTACTTTCTGAGGTGGTGTGTCCAAAAATATTGTCCACGAGTGTACGTACACCCAACAGCGTACGTGAATCTTGTAGCTGACTAACCTTTTTTGTGGGGGATGGAGTTGATTCAGTTAGCCGAATGATGTGTTCTTGGTTGTGATTGGATTCTGAATCTGTGGACTTGACTGGGTGGATAGGCGACTGTGGACTCTTCTTTGGGATGCAGCGTTTTGATATAGATCTATGAATCTGTGAGGAGAACCCGCTTGCACGGACAAGCTTTTTAAGCCTGCGTTTCTTTTCCAGGTAAGAAACCCTATCCGACAGCGCTGCGACTTGTGCTTGGAGAGTACTGATCAGGTGAGAACAAATTGTGCCGTGACTAGGGTTGGAGGTCCTCTTTCTTTTCTTGGTGGACGAGGAATCTTGATCACCACGTAGGTTGGGTTCAGGTGCCCTTGGTCTAAGGTTCCTTCTGGTAACAACGTGTTTTTTTACCTTGGGGGTTAAGTTTGTACAGCTCTAAAAACGTAGAGGGGCAGGGAATAATCATCACCACCTGGCCACTCGTCTTTTGTGAATACATGGCCTTGGTCGGTGAGGTTGTCCATGTAGTTAACCTACAACGTGTACACATTTTCGTGGATATGGTTGATCAGACTGTACACGTGTACAAAAGAAGAAAAAAGATGTGCACGGTTTTGAGGTTTTACCTTATCGTCTCTGTGCTCATCCGGCCATTCTCTCCGTGTCCCATATGGGGGATTATCCAGCTGAAGAAGCGGTGTGACTGATAGCTGTAATCCATACAATAGAAAATCAGAGTATGTACGTACAATATACGAAAGATTAAAAATAGATGGACATGGACCGGACAAAGGCATACGTTGGGTGAGTTTTCAGCTGCTTGGATGTCCTTGAGAGTAAGGCCAGAATGCTGGGGGATTTTGATGGAAGGAATTTGGATGACTGTTCTTGAATCAGTTGCATGGGGGAGTTTTGCTAGGAGCTGAGGAATAGCCTGATAAGCTAATAACTGAATAGCAATAGGGAATCCTTTCAGACTGTATGATGACTGTTGGAGCGCTTGTCTAAAAAGCGCAGGCATGTCCTCAGGTTTCCCTTCCGGTTTCTTACCAAGACGCATACCAGATAAGGTTTTGAGAAAGGATTCGCGTCCCCAAGGAAAATTCATAAAAGCGTCAAGATTACTGAGCATTTCAACATACTTGGGCGTTGGCTTAGGTTATTGGTGAGAGCCAATAAGGACTCCATCGACAATTAGTATCAAAGCATAGTGAAGCTTCTTCCAATCTTCTAGGTCAGGCGTCTCCATTTCTACGGCTAGGTCTGCTAATGTTGTTCTCACATCATTACCTATCAGTTCCTTCCAAAAAATCATCCGGTTCAGAAGGGTTAGGCGGGTTGAAGTAGGGTTCGTGATCATCTGGGAAATCTGAGCAGTTGAGACCCGTTAAAACTCCAAACTCCTTAAGTAAAAAACGCAAGGGATGTCCACCAAATGTTGTATGTAATGTGTACTTATTTTTGGTGACTAACTGCCTTGACAGGAGGCCGTGTATAAGTTTCCCAGATGTGGGGCACATGTTGGCCGGAATGTCGAAAAGCTTCCCAAACTTGGATTCACGGATGAGCTGGAACTCAGGCATGCCGCGTATATGGTGGTGGATGAAGGTGAGAAGATCTAGTTTGAAGTAGACATTGAGTCTGTTGCTAGGATAGCGGTCAGTGGCAAATAGATGAGTTGGCAGTGTAGAACATGTACAGAAAATAAATAACACGTTAGAGTGAGCAATTGAGAGACCTGAGAAGCAAATACAAACATGGAATGAATGTCCCTCAAATAAATGTCCACCGATAATGTATCCACAGGCTATATGTCCATCATAATGATTTTTCGTGGATGCCTATATTTCAAGATACTGAAACAGTGCATTTGACTGGATGGGCTAGTTTGTTGTCCATATGGATTGGTACACTATCAACCGAGCCAGTAAAAAGAAACGAAAATGCATAGATGCGGTACATAGATGCGGTACATAGGGTTTGGGTACAACAAGACAATATGTAACCACATAGATGTGTGCACCCCAGACAATATGTTTCCATGTATTTGGTGTCCATGCAAAACACCAGAACATTGATATAGTTGTCCACGTTTGGGATGGCATCAAATAGGATCCCACCACAGTTTTTTTTTTTACTATTTGCACATAAAATGGAAGTGAAATAACGAAACGAGACAAGTAAAAGGAAGTAAAAAACTCGGATTGAAGTACCAGATCGAAGAAATGTAAACGATCCAGGGTTAAAAACAAAATCTTTTTTTGGATCGAAGTCAAAGGTGAGTCCAAAAACACCTGAGTTAAAGTAGAGGCCCAAAATCGAGAAAATAAACCGAGCGGAGAAGGATAACCCCATATTTATATACAACGAACCAAACAAATTTATAAACGACTGAATAGAAAACAGGGAAAGTGGGACTTTACCTGCCATCTGGATTCTTGACGACGAACTCTCTGCGACGATTGAGACGACGAGGGCGTACAGAGAAGAGATGGCGAGAGAGACGGCGAGGAAGGACTGGGTAAAGAGAAGAGATAGAGAGAGAGACGGAGAGGATCTAGGGAGATGTATCGAGAAGGAGAGAGGAGAACAGCGAGGATCTTGGGAATCATTATCGAGAAGGAGAGGAAATGAGAAGTCGGGAGAGAGAGAAGGAATTAATTACAGAGATTAGTAATTTTCAAAATGGTAACTAGATAAAGTAAATGGGTTAGTTTCTTTTTCATTAGTTTTAATTAGTTTTCTACTGATTTACTTTAGTTGGTTAATTTTATGTTAGTGGGTGGTTTAAATGAGGGTTATGAAAGTAATATCCTTGGCCTAAAGTGCCTCAAAACACTAAGGTGCCTTTTGGAGTAATAAAGACACTTATAAGTGTCTTCTGAAGTAAATAAATCATGTTTATTTATAACTTTTATTAACAATATTAGTAATTCGTTATTCTTTATATGTAGCGTGAAATGTTATTTTACAATATGGCATGAAAATATTTTTAACCTTTTTTTTGTTTCGACAACAATTTTTTGTTTTTTTAATCATAGATGTTTATTCTGATTTTTATATATTCATTTATATAGTTATTTTTTCTAAAATACTATCTTAATTTTGTTATCATTCTTCTACATAATTATTTCCATTTCCATTTATTCATTTTTGACTTTGATTACTTTTTCGATATAATTTAAAATTTGGTATAATTGGTGTACATATAAATATCACAGTTTTTTGGAATTAAATTATGTAAATAAAATTTTAATAATAAAATTAATATGTGTCTAGATAATTAGATTTTATGATTTATGATTTAATTATTTTTAATAAAAAGTGAAAATAATAGAAAGTTAAATTAATGTATAATCAATTTAAATATCAAATAATTTTTGTTCAAATAATAAATTTAATTAACATTTTGTAGTCTAAATAGAGAATAAAGTGTGCTATAAGATTATTTACTCCTTAATACGTGTTGCCATGTCAAGAATACACGTTATTGTGGATAAAGTGTACTCCTTTTAAAATACCAATGAGAATAATATAATAAAAAAACATATTAGTGTCCACCATATAATATAACTAAAGCAATTTTATTTTGCAAAGTCAGTTCCGAAAAAAAAATCAGAACTGAAGAACGAAATTGGAACTGAACAAAATATTCATTGGATTTTGTACTTAAAATACACAAATATCAGTTCACTTCCGAATATTATCTGAGAACCGTAATAAAAAACCGAACATCCAAACATATGTATAAAATTAGTATTAGGATATGTTGACATTTTAAGTAGTTTATAAGTTTTCTGATATTTTATTGAAATTTCGGGTATCGTTTTCATATATTTTTTGGTCATTTCGGATATAACTTCATCTAGATTTATATTAAAAAATCTTTTATGTTATATTTTTTCAAATAATAGTAGTAATAATTATAAAATTCATGATATAGAATTGTTTTATGCTTACTATAACGTTGTTTCAATACTGTATAATAAAATGAAGAGTTTATTGCACTTGATGTATCTTTTTGGAAAGTAATTACAGTTTAGTATCTTTTGAACTCCACTTGCAATCTTGTATCTTTTTTGTAGGTCCCAGCGTCAAAAAGACAGATTTACCCTCACATGTGATAATACTGCCTAATAAGTCATAGATACTATCTTTCCCTCCTTTTTGGATGGACACATATAGGTGTCATACACCACACTTCACATAAATCATGGATAGTTTTGTTTTTTAGGGTAAAGAAGTAATATGTAATCTTTAATATTTGTCTTATTTCGAATATACATTTATGGATAATTATACTATGATATATTAATGGATAACCATTTTAGTTTTTTAAAAATAAACATGACTTGGTGGTTAGACAAAGTAATTTTAAGGTAAAGAACTAGTTATATGTGATCTTTAATTAAGGATGTATAATTGGCAAATTTGGTTTCAGGAGTGAGCTAAATTACCTAAATGATGGATAATTTTGTTTTTTTGAAGATAATACTCCAATAAATTATATGTGAAGATAGATACTAAGTAGGTAACAATCCATGTATACATGTATGTCTGTTCATATTAGCATTATCAAGTTTGGTTATCCATGAGAAGCGTCCAACATGATATAACTAGTTATATGTGATCTTTAATATTGTTCTTATTTCGAATATACATCTATGGATAATTGATATATCATGGTTTTTAGGTGTTTTGAGCCATGATAAATGTACATAATCGAGTCTCTTATAGAGTCTTTCGAGTCCTTTAGGTGTTTTACAAGTTTTAGCACGTTTGGAGCTTATCTGGAGATTCTGGGAGCTTTTGGAGTGATTTGGCAGCATACATGGATTTCACAGAGTTCAATGGGTGCGTCTGTACTTGGGGTCGGTCGACACCACTAAAGGACGAAATTCCTGCGCATCAAAAACACAGCTTTTAGAGATTTGCAAGATTTACCCATAAGTTTTCCATATTTATAAGAAGGCCCAAAACGTTTTTTAGCTATTAATTAGGTTTTACAACCACTTGTTAGGCAAAACTTTATTCAATCAGAGATTAGGAGATTTTGGGGCTGTTCTTGTACTCGAGAGAGACTTGATTTCGAACCCCTGTTCTTACTCTTTGGATTTCTATATGATTTCTACTTTTATCATGTCTATTGTTATGATTGATATGTCTGAGTAGTTTTCTTGTTAGATTTAGGGATTCTCATTATGGATTTACTGGAATTATAGACAGATTGATTAATTGGGATTCAAAGCATCTAGTTCTTCATCTAGGTTGTCCATAACGCTTAATCTAAATTAGCTACTTGGATTATTGATATTAGATTGATTAGCGCATCGAGAGTTGGTTAATTGATTAGGAAAGAACCTAGCTGAACAATTTGTCTATTCGCAAAGAGATTTGGCTTAGGGAAATTGTGAACGAAAGAACCTAAATTAAATGCATGTTTAGAACTCTAGAACTCGCAAAGAGATTTGGTCTTCTAGGTTGTTAGACATAGTTAGCATTCGCAGCGAGAGTTGTTTTGTTATATGTTTGTGATTCTAGTTCTAGAACATTGATATCTGAATCCCGTTGATTGGTTGATCGATATTCCTGATTTCCTGAGAACTTCCCTAAGTCAAGCGCCTTCGTTAATTGATCACACACCATTTGTTTACTTGTTCTGTTTTACTGCTTTCACTCATCTTTCTTAGCTTAATTCAACTGCATACAATCTATCGCGTGAAACTAGAGTCTCTGTGGATTCGATACCCTTTGTACTACGATTGCATATCTATGCACTTGCAGTTAGAATAGGGATAATCCTTGACCTATCAATAATTATACTATGATCTATTAATGGATAATCTTTTTAGTTAAAAAAAAATAAACATGACTTGGTGGTTAGGCAAAATAATTTTAAGGTAAAGAACTAGTTATATGTGATCTTTAAGGATGGATAATTGGCAAATTTGGTTTCGGGAGTGAGCTAAATTACCTAAATGATGAATAGTTTTGTTTTTGAAGATAATACTGCAATAAATTATATGTGAAGATAGATACTAAGTAGGTAACAAACCATGTATACATGTATGTCTGTTCATATTAGCATTGTCAAGTTTGGTTATCCATGAGAAGCGTCCAACATGATATTATTGGTCTTATGTCGAATATACATCAATGGATAATCATACTATGATCTATTAATGGATATGTAACAAACCATGGATACATGTATGTCCGTCCATATGTGGAAGATATTAGCGTAGTCAAGTTTGGCTATCCATGAAAAGCGTCCAACACGTGATATGACGTGGTAGTATCCACGAATAGATAAGATTGTAGACACCTACTCTAAACTATATATTCGAAACTTCTGTAATAAGTTCGATTTTGATTTTTTTTTTTAATTCCGGTACATCAGCCGGTTTTATCTCCATTCAGCCGGTCTACATTGCCGGAAACCTCCCCTCCGCCAATCTATCAACCTTCAAAAAGTAGGAGGTGAAATTAATATAAAGTAAGAAAGACAGAGAGGGGAAAAAGAAAAGGAAAAAGAAAATAATAAAAAGGAAGGATAACTAGGAAAAAGTGGAAAACTATCGTCGAAAGAGGTTGTCATGTATGAGTAGGGATAAAACGGTCTTTTTTCCGGTGGGACTTACAAAAAAAGATACAACTTTGCAAGTGGTTTTAAAAAGATACAAAACTATAAGTAAAACATACAAAAGATACAATACATGTAATTAACCCTAAAATGCACCCCAAATCAATAATTCTAAGTCTGTTTAAATGATTTTTTATTGGTAAGAGAGGAAGGTGTGAAAGCCCAATAACTAAACAAAAAATTGACACGTGCTCCACACTCTATATAGAGAAAGAGAGAGAGAGAAATGTCTTCATCTATAACATTTGAGAGCACTAAGTTTTTAATATTAATATATAATTTTTTCATTTAAGCTTTATATTAAAAGAATAATTTATGATATTTTTTTTTTCAAATTTAATATCAATGATAATTATAAAATTCATGATATAGAATTATTTTATCTATTACAAACATATATAGTAATATCTTAAAATCCAATAACAAACATATTATATATTAATTTGATATTTTATTTTCTTAATACCAAGATTAAGTATATCCACTAAATATACTTAAATAACTATTTCAATCAATATAATAACTAAAAACAATTAAAATAAGGTTATCATTGTAAAAAACTTAATTTCATTAAAGATAGTTTAATAATCAACTTATTTGAGAGTCAACCTGAAAAACACTTTCCAGTTATTTAAAATTTGATAGAAAATGTTATTTAAAATATCAATGAGAGGCAAAGATACCATAAGAGCATCTATAACCCATTGCTATTTTTGACTCTAAATGCTATAATAGAGCAAAATTCATGCCAACCCACCTCTATATCTTCCTTTAAAATAGAGATTGCTATTTTTCCCTCTATATATAGAAGAAGAAATAGCATTCCTCTATAATAGAGTCAAACTTTTTTTTTCACAATTGTCCTTTAAGATTTATATTTTTATAATTATAACCTTTATAAATATATAAAATATATTTTCTTAATAATTTTATACATATGCAATTTCTTTGTTTCTTTTTAAAACATATTACAGTTTTATAAAAAATTGCAAAATAAAATAAAAGAATAAAAATGGTTTAATTTAAAATTTTATAAATAAAATGTATGATTATTAAAATAAAAAAAAATATTAGAGAAAATATTTCTTTTAAGAGTAAAATATAGAGAAATACATTGGAGTAAAATTCACCTCTATTATAGAGTTCTTATATTTTAGAGGTAAATATACCAAAATATATTGGAGATGATCTAAGGAAATAAATAAAGTAAAGATTCATTAAGTTGTGAGAATATAATGAACATGAATAACTTCTCAATAGTTGATTTCACCATCACATTATGTTTTCTAGTTAGGATACATATATTGTAACCTCAATCTCCAGTTAATTAATTTATCAATGACCTTTATTTTCTGTTTGATTAAACATCTAATATGAGATCAAGTGCATAATCAATCCAAATAAGTTTGAAATCATCACTGATATGATTTTTATCAACTTAACCAGAAAACTTATCCCCTCTCAAATTACAGAACTAACGATATATCATTACTTTACAGATTGCTCATATTGGATCTTTAGCTATATCATTTTAAGCTTCAACTGTAAAATGGAGATACCTAATCGACACACTTGAACTGAAAAGTGAAAGTTCACCTAAATTCAAAGGCCTAGAGAAAACACTTTTTCCTCAGCTTCAGTTGTATTGAGAAAATGTTCGATTTGAGGTCCCTCCTAATCAAGATCACTCTCTTACATGCATAGTCTGAATATTTAGTTTTCACATTGCTTGTCACTCCATATGCGAAAATGGTCCATGTGGTTGGATTAACACACAATCATGTTTACACTACAAAAAAGTGGACACTGATAGCACATTACGATAGTACGATTTTTGCAACTGCTATTATAGATAATATGTACAGACAAAGTGCCTTATAATATCATTATTTTAATGCTAAGCTGTATTTTCATCAAGCGGGAAACAAAAAATGAGTTTTGGAGCTTCATTTTTATTATGCCGACAAATACTTAGTAAAATTTTGGACCAAAATTTTGTCCCTAAAATCTCTTTCTTTTGGCAGAGAGAAATCTTCTCCTATGCCCCTCCGTACAGAACAACAAATCTCCCATGCCCCTGTTATATCTTCATTTTCGTTTTGATTTAAATTAAAACTGAAATTTTGCAAAATTACTTAAAAACCGATTGGAGGGCATGAAATTACGCCTTATACCAGGACGTAATCCGATTAGATCCATGCCCATCGGATTCTACTCGGGTCTATTATATCCGGGTTAAAAAAAATTAACCTTCTCTACCAAATCCATAGTTCCCCATTTTACTTTGACCCATTTTTACAAGTTTTACATCCCGACTCTCTCTCTCTCTCTCAACCGGGTTTGCTCTCACTGGAATACGGTCACCGGAATACCTAAATCAAAGATGGTGGAGACGAGGAATGCGTCGAAGAAGTCGAAGCCACGTAGTCCTGCGGCGGAGAGGGTGTCGAAGAAGAGGCGGCACGGAGAATCATCGGTTCTGGCCCCAACTATGTCTCTGGCTCCGGTTACTGCTACGGCGATGGCATCTCAGAGTGTTGTAGGAGATGCGGAAGAGATGAAGAATGAAAAAATTGCGCCGGGAAAAGCTTCGGATGCGTCGGTTCCGAATCCGTCTCCGGCTACTGCTCCGGCTCCTCCGAGTGGTGAAGGAGATGCGGCGGAGACGAGAAACAATGAAAACACACACAAGGCCGCGACGGCGGACACGTCGGAGAGAGACGATGCGACGGAGATGGTGGAGGGAGACAACGAAGAGACGGCGGAGAGAGACGACGACGAGACGGCGGAGGGAGACGACGAGGCGACATAATCAGATGAATAAGTAGAAGAGGAAGAGGGAGGAGAAGATAATGAGGCGGATGAATTGGACGAGGAGGAGAAATCCGATGAGGAAACCGACGTTCCTAATCCGGTAAGTAAAACCCTAGTATAGGTAAAACTAGGATAACTAGCTAAGTATATGTGATTATGTATTACTAGGATAACTAAGGATTACTAGGTTATCTTAGGTAAAACTAGGAGAACATTGTAATACTATGGTAACTAGGTAAAACTAGAATAACTTGGTAATACTGGGATTTCTTAGTAAAACTTGATGATCTAGGTAATACTAGAATAACTTGGTTATACTGTGTGTTGTTTGTGATACTGTATTTTTTGTTTGCAGTGAGCCTCAGAGGAAACGATAGCCCTGCGACCTCTTAAAATGTACTTCCCGCTAGATCAGTATAGTTAGAGCGTGAAGCTACCAACGCGGTGCTACATCGAGGAAACTTTGAATACTTTTGATAGATTACTCACTCCGGAGGAGACATCATGGTTTGAGAACAATCCGCAGTTCTCACACATGTATCACATGCCGAGGAGCAATCACAAGGTTCAACCCATGTGGATGCTTCTCCTGCGTACCTCTGAAATCAAAATGAAAAAGGAAGCTTGGTTTCTCGTTAATGGCGTTTTCATCCGATATGCGTTACAAGAGCATGCATTGATTTCAGGACTCGACTGCCGCAACTATCCTATCAATTGGAAGAGACAAGGATCCTTGGACTTCAAGAAGAAGTATTTTGACGGGAAGGTTTTACATGAAGACGCGAAAAAAGCTTGACAAAATGGGACCGAATGAGACTGGAGATAGGCTGACGATGGCGGTGTTGTATTTCTTGAGCAGCATTGTTTATTGTCCCAACACGTGTTGGGCGTATTTCTAAGATACATGAATGATTTGGATCTATGTCAGACGTTTCCTTGGGGAAGATTGTCGTTTGAGTACATGTTAGAGTCCATTTACAAGACGATGGATCATTTTAAAGGGAAGGTGTCGGGCCCATGGACGATTCCTAGTTTTTGTGTTCCATTGGAGGTATAATCTTAGGACTTTGAATTTCAACCAATATTTTTGTAATGTCTAATTTTTGAATTTGTTTTTGTAGCTTTTGGCGATGGAGGCCATTCCGAGACTGAGAGACATCATCTGAGAAGCTGTATTATTTCCTTACGACGATTTTCCGAGGATGTGCAAGTACAAGTGGAAAAAGGCGACATGAGAGGATGGCCTCTTGAGACAGTCTACGAGAAACTCGGTGATACCAAGGTTGGTAATACTAGCAGAACTTAGTAATACTAGCAGCAATTGGAATAATCAAATTTTGATTGTTTAAATATATTAAAATTTACAGGACATTGAGAGTGTTTTGGTAGCCACGTCTGATGAGAATGAGCTGTTGGAAGAGATCATGGAGAAAGAGGATGATGTCGATGAGCACGATATTGTTGTGAAAAGTTGGTGCAAGCGTCTAGACTAAGGATTAACTATTTGGTTTGAAGATATGATGGAAGAAGATTTGAAAGGGCGACAACCTAAGAAGGAGGCAAGAAGAGTAAAGAAAGAACGCCGAAATCACAAGGCTTCTGTGGAGGAGTTGTCCGCCGCGTTTGCGAACATGGGAGAGCAGATGAGTTTACTTGTTGTGAAGGTCACCGAGTTGGACGAAAAGATCAAGCCTATTGAAGAGTTTAAGAAGGCCCAGAAGTCTCGAATGGGAGGTGGTGATGGTGTTTAGAGACACCTATGATTCTCCACTATGTTGTGTTTTTTTTGTTTTTGGAACTTTATTTAGGTAAGTCACTCTTTTTCTACAATTTGTTTGGATTGGAGAAGTGTTTGTTGCAACTGTTTTTTTTTTTGATCAAAACTATGTTGCTATATCCAAGTAGTATTTTGTTGTTGGTTTGCATTGATCATGGTATAACTAAGTAAAACAAGTAATACTAAGTCTTAAACAAAACATAGATAGCAAATACAACACATAAGTTTTACTTAAACAAAAACAACACATAAGTCTTACTTAAACAAAAACAACACATAGTCTCCATAGATAGATAGAAAGATCGCAAAACAACACTATTTTAGCTTGGCAATCTCCTTTCGCAATTCTTCAGTTGTCTTGTACTGCTCTTCAACCTTCCGACATAGCTTCTTAATCTCTTCTTCGACACCAAAAACCCATGGATGACGAAAGTGGAGTCCATCATCCTATCAAAAATAAATCAGACACTTGATTAATAGTTATACTCAGTATTACCTAGTTTTACTAGCTCTACAGACGAAGAACATTCATATAGTGTTACCTAGTTTTACCAGTTCTACCCAGACGAAGAACATTCATATAGTGTTACCTAGTTTTACCAGTTCTACCCAGACGAAAAACATTCATATAGTGTTACCTAATTTTACCAGTGTTACCCAGACGAAGAACATTCATATAGTGTTACCTAGTTTTACCAGTTCTACCCAGAAAAATAAAGAAATGAAATTTTACCTTAAATTGGCTGCAGGTGAAGTACCTACTGCCCGGTAAAGTGTCGAAATCATGCTGAGACTTTGGATTTGGAGACACATCATCCTTGTTTCTCCCCCGCATGGGGATTTGGGTTGAATTCCATATTGGGCATCCGCTGTGAACATAACCATGTCGTTATGGTCCATCATGCGCTTCATCTCCTTCCTAATCCTCCTCTCATCCTCGTATGGATCAAGGCTGAAATTCTCAATTGTGGTGAGAGAGAGAGAGAGAGAGAGAGAGAGAGAGAGAGAGAGAGAGAGAGAGAGAGAGAGAGAGAGAGAGAGAGAGAGAGAGAGAGAGAGAGAGAGAAGAGATTGTAAACACGCCTAAGCCAACAGGAAAATGTGTAGGAACGGTTTAGCAGAAATATGGTAAAAGTGCTAGGCATTTACTGTATTTAGAGAGAGAATAAAAGGTTTTGGTTACTCTGTGTCGATCGATACACAAGGGGTGTCGATCGACACAGTGTGCGAACGTCGACAGGATATTTGGTGTTTGGGCCAAATGGCCCAAACGGAACCAGATAAGTTTTATAAATAAAACTCGAGTTCAGACCTAAATAACCTAACCGAGCCGCCTCTCTTTCTCTCCTGCGAGTTCCCAAGTGGCCTAGCAGCCTCCTTCCTGCCTGGTGTGCGTGTGTGAACCTCTGGAGGAGTTATCTCTCGATGGCTCTCTGATCTCTGACCTGTTCTTCCTTTCCGCTGCAATAAACAGGTAAAAGGTGAGATCTACTTTGTTTCTATTCAAGAGAACCTAGATCTGGCATGTTTAGGATCAATTAATCTGATGAATTGAATCAGGATTAACACCAAAAGATCCTTCAGTGGTATCAGAGCCATTGGTTCTGGTTCTTCTTGTTTAGATTCATGTTTAGGATTGTTTTCTTGTTTAAGAAGTGTTTTGAATCAACTATTGATAAGAGAAATCACTTAAGCAACAAGAAATTGAACCTTAAACACACTTGAAATCGCAAATCCAAGCTATATTGATTTGGTATTTGCGATTTTCAGAAATCAGTATCGCTGTGATCGCATTGCATCGATCGATGCAATGGATGGATCGGTCGATACAACCGAGTGAGAATCGATCGATACGATCGAATGTATCGGTCGATACAGACTCTCGGCAAAACCTGTTAACGCGTGAAAGCATCGATCGACGCAGGATCGATGCAGGTTCGATATTGGTGCATCGACCGATGCGGTTGGTGCACATCGATCGACACGGTTAGGGTTTTGACTCGGTTCAGTGCATGCGTGAAAGCATCGATCGATACAGGATCGATGCACGATCGATGCAGGATTCGAAGCTAAGAGCATCGACCGATGTGGTTGATGGATCGATCGACGCGATTGATGGATCGATCGATGCGGTTTGTTCATCGATCGACATGGTTGATTGAGGCTCGGTTTAATGATTTTAAATTAAAATTATTCGTTCTGGTTTAATAAACAGATTTAATAAATTTATTAAGTCTGGTTAAACCGGGATAAGAAATCCAATGTCGAAAGAATTATTGGATTTAGTGCCTAAACCAGGATTTTCTAATTTGATTTGGTTGGACCAAATAAATTGAGAAAGTCCGGTTTAGTAAATAACCGGTTGACAATTGTGGTCATCGTAGTAATTAAAATTTGGTTAGACCAATTTTAATGAACCAGACCGGTTATGTCAAATAATTGGACAATTGGATCATGTCTTGGACATGGATCAATTCTTGGGCCTAGGGCCAAGAAGTTAAAACAATTGGGCCAATTATTTGAGTCTTTCTTAAGAATGATTTAAAATTTATTTTATAAAATTATAAAGTCGATTTTAAATTAAAGTTTCCGAAATTTTGAAATTAGAAAGTTTCTTAAAATAGAATTTTCTGGATTTGCGGGTTTCGGATTTTAAGAAATTTCTAAAGTTAGAAAGTTTCCAATTTTAGAAAGTTTCTAAAAATAGTAGGTTTCCTAAAATGGAAAGTTTCCCGAAATAGTAATCTTCTATTTTGGGAATGAAATTTTAAAATAAACCTACGAACCTCAAATAATATCAAGCGTTGGATGTCTTGTCCATTCTATGTCAGCTGTCGAAGCCCATTCAATTGTATTCATGGCCTTACAGTGTGAGGGTGTCTGCTTTTGCGTGGGTAAGACGGTTTGTGATTCATAAATGTCATTGGGAGTCCCAGACATTAATGATTACATGACTGTATAGTCTGGTTTTCTTGACTAGGCCATCGGGAGTCCCGGGCCTTGAGACATCAGAGTGGATTGGGCCTCGGGCCCAGATTCACAACCAAGAGTTATATCACGGATATAATTAGCCGATGTAGGGCTTACCGATATAAGCTAAGGTTGGGTGATGGCCAGTGGCCCACTTTAATCTTAGTTATATGTGGATCTTGGAATCATTATATTCTATTGAGGGTAACTTATGTTATTGAATATAATGCATGATTAATCATATTAATTTTAATACAAGATTAATCATATTGAACATATTAACTAAAATCCTTTTATCTCATATTTCAGTTATGACTAGCACAAACAATCAAAACACTTTTTCGATCCGGTCTATCCTTGGGATGGACAAGCTGAACGGATCAAATTTCTTGACTTGGTCGCGGAACCTGAGGCTAGTCCTCAGGCAGGAGAGAAAGGACTATGTCCTTGAGAGAGCTCTCCCCGTAAGGATCGGGTCCAATGCCTCTCATGCAGTATATGATGCTTGGAATAAGCATTATAATGATGCGGTAGATGTGCGTGGTCTGATATTGGCTACCATGGACTCTGACTTGCGGGAGCAATATGAGAACATGGAGTCGCCAATAGAGATGATCAGCAGCCTGAAATTGAAATTTCAGGAGCAGATAAGAGTGGAGAGATACCAGTTGGTTAAGTCTCTCACTAGCTGCAAGCTACCAAATGATAATCCGGTGAGTCCTCATGTCAGTAAAATGATAGGTTATATTGATAACCTGAGGAAACTGGATTATCCAGTTAGCCAAGAATTGGCAACTGAGATCATTCTGCAGTCACTGCCGTCAAGCTATGATAAGTTCAGGAAGAACTATATCAAGAAAGGCTTAACGAAGACGCTGACTGAACTGCATAATATGCTCAAGACGGTTGAGCCAAACGTGAAGGGTAGGTTTATGAAACCTAGTACTGACAAGGGTGAAGACAAAGTTGTCCAGATTTTGAATCAAGGCAGGCGTGTGTCTTCTGAGCCCAAGTCAGATACCTCTTACGTTGGTAAGTGCTGCTACTGTAAAGAGATAGGGCATTGGAAGAGAGATTGCATAAAATTCATAGAAGATGATGAGGAGTTGAAGTTAATGTATGAGACTACTTCCTCAGGTATTCATGTTGTTACTTCAAGTTCTACCTTGCAGGTATTGGATACTGGTTGTGGCACTGATATTTGTTATAATATGCAGAGCCTAAGCAACAGTAGAACGTTGAAGGAAGGGCAAGTGAAACTGCATGTCTGGAAGGAGCTATGGATGCTGCCTCAGTCAAAGAATTTTCACTTGTAGATGCCTTCAAGGCTTGGTTTTGTATTAAGTAATTGCTACAATGTACCTGCTTTAAGCAGTGTAGTTTTCATTTTCTTGTAAGAATTTGAATGATTTTATTTTGATAAAAGACAAGGTTTTGTTCTTTTGATCTTAATGAAATATTAATTGTAGCACCCTATTCAAGGAATAGGTTTTATATCTTAAACCAAAGGATGCCTAGATGTAACATAAATACCAAATTGGTTTAAATCTAATGAATTAAACCTGATTTTTCTTGGCATAAATGTCTTGGTCACAGAGAGTAAGTCGGATTCAGAAATCCCATAGTTATGAACTTTTGGGCTCATTTGAATGAATGTCTCATGAGACTTGAATTCTACTCACTAGACCAAAAGACAAAGGGTCTATCTTAGCTAAGCTAGAGAAAGGCCCAAAGGCTTATTGGAGATTGAACATACTCATGTATGTGGTCCAATGAGCAGTAATGCCAGAGAAAATTTTCTATACTTCATTGTCTCGACTGATTAATTCAGTGAGTAAGACTGTGCTCATTTGATGAGACACAAGAAGGAATTCTTTGACATGGTCGAAAGAGTTCTAGAATGAGGTATAGAATGTGAGTGACAGAAGTATTGAGACTCTGGATTAGATCCAAGTGAGAATACTTAAGTCATCAATGGTGTGATCATCTGGTTGAGCGTGAAGTCGTTTCACAGCTCATTTCTCCTGAAAACCTGGAGGTGTTTCAAAGAGAAAGAATCAGATCTTAACGGAAATGATTAAAGATGAGTCACACGAATCTTCCATGATATTTTAAGAATAAACGCTCTAGAAATATCTAAGTTTACGCTGAAATAAGTTCCACTAATATCAGTTGAAAGACACCACGTAAATGTGGATTGGAATCGATCCAAATTCGTCTTTACTGAGTATTTGTAGTTGTGCTGCTTCGCTGGTTGTCCTAGGGAAACCAAGGCTTGTTACTTTTACGTCCATTCTGTTTTCTAAGAAGGGAAGTTACTTTTAAAGAAGAACAGTGGGAGTAAAAGTGTAACTCGAAGAAATTCGACAAATACAGGTGGCTGCTTAACCTGTTGAAGGAGAGCAGCGGATGGATTTACAGATTTCTGTAGAATCTACACCTGTGGAGCCTGAAGTTCGCAGAAATGAAAGAATCAGTCACTAATCCGAGAGTGAATGCTCGTCATTAGTTGAACTTGATGATCATTGAAAGTTCGCATGATCTGATGATCATTGAAAGCGACGAACCTGCGAAATTCAAAGAAGCGAATGTGAGCCCAGACTCCGAAAAATTACACTAAGTGTAAGTTAGCTTCATTGATCCATTCATGGATGGAAGCAAACACATCGGAGTTGGAATCTTCGTTCTGTTGAAATAGTCAAGGTTTTTGACTTGAACAGGAACGAAGAGGAACTGTGCGTTTACTAATAGATTAGTGGGAGCAATATTGCATTTCTCATAGTATATGTCGATAACATACTGATTCTCGGTTATAACGTCCCAACGCTGCAGTCGGTAAAGGACTGGCTTGGGAGTTGGTTTTGTGATTGACATGGGTAAAGCCACGAAAGTCTTGGATTCTGGATCTAAAGATAGAGATCCAGAAGAGCTGGTAGGACACAGTCAGGATTCTTAAATTGACAAAGTCCTACACGTTTTCAGCATTCCAAGAAGGGTTTTAAGCCAATGTCACATGGCAATACGTTAAGCAAGAAGCAGTGTCCTACGATAACTGCTGAGCTTGAATGCATGGATAGGATTCATATGCGACGGCAATTGGATCTATCATGTATGCCATGACACGTACTTGTTTTGATGTTGCTTTAATGTTAAACAAGACAAGTAGAGACCAGTCAAATCCAGCAAAGAATCACTGGATGGCCGTAAAGAATATCCTAAAGTATTTGAGGAATACTAAGGATAAGTTCTTTAGGTAAAGGAGAAAGTGAGTTGCCATAAAGAATATCCTGAAAGTATTAGAGGAATACTAAGGATAAGTTCTTTAGGTAAAAGAGAAAGTGAGGTGCTACAAGTCGATAGAGTCTGAAAGGCAAGTTTCCAACAGACGAAGATGATTTCCGGTCACAGTCCGGTTATATCTTGTATCTGTCTGGCGGTGCACGGCACTGTTGCTGACTCCATGACTTAAGCTGAATATTTCGCGACATGGGAAGCGGCGAAAGAGGTTGTTTAGAAAGAAGAGTTCGTCACTGAACTTGATGTGAACCCCAGCATAGATGAGACTAGCTGCACATCAAAGTCTAAACACATTCCGTGAGATAAATGACAGAGATGTTAAGTAGATCAGCAAGTTTCATCAAATGAGAACGTTGCTAATCTATTAACGAAGCCACTCCTTAGGCCTAAGCACGAGTCGCGGACTGTTGCTGTAGGATAAGTGAAATTAAGATGTAGTCTTGATTTCAGTGGGAGTTATTAAAGGGCTTTATTTAGTTATTGATCTATTAACGAAGCCACTCCTTGGGCCTAAGCACGAGTCGCGGACTGTTGCTGTAGGATAAGTGAAATTAAGATGTAGTCTTGATTTCAGTGGGAGTTAGTAAAGGGCTTTATTTAATTATTGATATGTTCTTGTAAAACATTTAAAATGTTTAATGAAATTATGATTTCAAGATTATTTTAACTGTGATGAAATAATCGTTCCAAAGTGATATAAACCATTTTATAGGTCATCGAAGTAAATGACTTGATCTTGAGTCATCAAAGTCATTTAGCTTGATCATGAGACCCTATACTTGATAGATGGTTTATATCATCCTGTCCCTAGTCGAAGGTTGTTGAAATTGGAACACCAACAACCGTGTGAGACTAGATTGGTACGTGACTTATGACAAAGTCTCAGTGTGTCATAGATGCGCGGCATCAAAGTCAGTACATAGGTGTATGTTGGGGAACATACGACCGGACATGACCCGCTTATGAGAACTCTTCAGGATATTTATATCTGTGTCATAAGAGATTCTCACTACGACTATAGAGTATAGTCCTTAGACCTGAGTTCGCATGCATGTGACTGCACATGGACTGATACACTTTGATCATTGTCTAACGCTATCGTTCTGCGATAGTTATAAGGACCTTGTTTGGGAGTATTATGAAATGAGTAGTTTACAGTGATGGAACAAGACGGGATTTGTCCCTCCAATATAAATGGAGTGAATATCTCTAGGCCAATCGGAGATTTGAATACTGGAAAATGCATGGCCATGCTCAAACGGACTGTCCCGAGTCGTTTGGATTGTCAGTATCAAATCAGAGTTCGATGAACAAGATTAGGCTTTATAAGGATGACACTAATCTTGCCTTATGACTAATCGAGATATTGAGACGAAAGGGATTATGAATACAGTGATTCCAGTACAAGTGGGAGATTGTTGGAATTATGTCCAGTAATCTCTGTACTGTCTCTAGAAAGTAAGAGTATGTCAATGATCAGACATAAGTCATATAATACTGGGGGTCATGATGGCTTGCTAGAGTCCGCTCATGATCTATAAGTCTTGGACTTATTGCCTTTATTATATGATCCCATATGGGTCACACGCCTAAGCCAACAGGAAAATGTGTAGGAACGGTTTAGCAGAAATATGGTAAAAGTGCTAGGCATTTACTGTATTTAGAGAGAGAATAAAAGGTTTTGGTTACTCTGTGTCGATCGATACACAAGGGGTGTCGATCGACACAGTGTGCGAACGTCGACAGGATATTTGGTGTTTGGGCCAAATGGCCCAAACGGAACCAGATAAGTTTTATAAATAAAACTCGAGTTCAGACCTAAATAACCTAACCGAGCCGCCTCTCTTTCTCTCCTGCGAGTTCCCAAGTGGCCTAGCAGCCTCCTTCCTGCCTGGTGTGCGTGTGTGAACCTCTGGAGGAGTTATCTCTCGATGGCTCTCTGATCTCTGACCTGTTCTTCCTTTCCGCTGCAATAAACAGGTAAAAGGTGAGATCTACTTTGTTTCTATTCAAGAGAACCTAGATCTGGCATGTTTAGGATCAATTAATCTGATGAATTGAATCAGGATTAACACCAAAAGATCCGGCTAGAGCATGGAGACAAGGATACTTATTAATATCGATGAAATTGCAAGTGCAACTTTTGTCTACCAAGTTCACTAAATGAAGCTTTCCTTCATCGTCATCAACTTCATATTCAAGTGCATAACGGTTTACCTCTTGCACATGCAATTTTTCAGCCTCATGCCATTTTTTATGCAAGAAGTTCTCAACCAAAGGTACCAATTTGTTTGTACTTGGTCCTGCATTAGACTCTTTGCTATGATCGTTGAACCAATCAGAAAACTTTCGAAGTATGGTATCCAGCAAAGGCAGTAAGGAGTACTTCCTGGCGTCCTTAAAAACTTTGTTTAGAGATTCGGCGGAGTTGCTAGTGTCCAGGTTGTATCTATCAGCCGGAGATACACATCTCGCCCATTTGTTTTCTAGCACGCAGGTATCCTCCGCATACTTTGCCGTTGATGGATATCTCTTCTCAAACTCGTCGAAAAGATTGTTGAACTCAGAAACCGTGTGAGCCCAACCGCACTCTTGGAATTGTTTTGCGACAAAGTCCTTATTTGCGTGATGAGGAGCATGATCTTTAACATGTGGGCCAAATGTCATAAGCAATAACCATGATGAGATTGTGGATACACGTTAGCTACGGCGCTGGTGAGGCTTAAATTTCTGTCACTCACAAACACCAAATCGGAAGAGTCGGCTACAATGGTTTTCAACATCTCGAAAAACCAGGCCTACTATCAGTATTCTCACCGTCGATTATCCCCAAATGCTATAGGATAAATGTGACGATTGAGATCTTGAGCTACGGCGAAAACTAGTACACCACGATATGCGTTCTTTAGAAAAGTTCCATCCACCATAATCACTTTCCTCATTCACTTAAACCCTTCAATGCAAGCTCCCAAAGCTATGAAAGGGTACTTGATTTTTCCCACCTCATCCAGTTTCACTTCTGTTACCGTACCTTGATTAAGCTCCTCTAGGACGTACAAATAACAATACAACATCCGGTAGATATCTTCTGGATTACCACGCAAATCGCAAACTGCTTGGTTTTTCCCTCTCAGAGCTGTTGAGTATGATATCCCTACACCAAATTTTCTCTTCACAGTATCCATGATAACTTTAGGAGTTGGAGTCTCGTATTTCCCTGGAAAATCTTCACTCAACAGAGATGCAACTAGTTTTGATGATCCTTTCCTCTTCTCCCTGCCTTCTTCACTCTGACTAGTCCGGCTGTATGTGTGCATCTTCATGTACGTTCTAATCGAGAAACTATCGGAGTTTGTGATCTTTGCTGCTCGTACTCTCCAATTACAGCTTTGTTGAGCACATCTAGCTACCCATCGCAGAGAATCGGATTTTTGTGTAAACTACCCAAAAGAGTTAACAAATGCGCCTCTATGAACCAATTTTGCTAAAACATTCTTGTTTGGAAATTCTACACTAACATGCAAATCCAAACCGTCTTCCCATGGCGATAAACTCAGACTACACACAACAACAACAGGTGGTTCCTCAACATATTCATCACGCAAATCTGATGAATCCATACAGTTTCCCTCATATTCATCACGTACTGTATCTCCATCATTTTCGAGAACATATCCATCATTTTCAAGTGCATCTCCATCATTTTCGAGAGCATCTCCATCATTTCGAGTGCATCTCCATCATTTTTGAGAGCATCTCCGTAATTTTCGAGAGCATCATCCTCTTTTTCTTTATTCCCTTGTTCGTTGTCAACGTACAACATGATGGCATCAAGTCCTATTTCTCTTATTTCATGATTTTCGGGCTGCGAATCTTCATAGTTCATACCATAAGAGCTTTTTCCCGCTCTTGGCTGTTGCTCGGGCAGTTCCGGTGTACTCAACACCTCCACATACAAAACACATCATTATCAACATGTGTTAGATAGACAAACAGCTCCTTATCATCACAAATATACGACTGTTCCTCACACCCAACAAGCCTAGGAATGTAACTCAATTGGAATTTAACCTTACTTCCATCCAAACCAAGCTCCTTGTATAACCTAGATTCTACCGTCGACATTGTTATCTCCTCAACTGATGCCTTAAACACTAGGACATAAATGCGACCTTCGCATTTATAATGTATGTTGACGTTGTTGATCATTTTAACCTGCCAAACAATACCCAAAAATCAATCAAAACAGTTATTTGTGCACATTTATACAATTGTTGTTCACAGTAATATACTAGTTGTTCACAGTTATACAACATTTCCTAGTGTTACTAGTTTTACCTAGTTATACTATTACCGAATCAACAGGAACCCGAAACCCAATTCAATTGGTTTCAGGATCTGAAAAAGTAAAAAATTTCAATGATTCAACCACAGCAATGCATCTGTAACCAATTTGGACTCATAAAAACCCACAAACATTCTTTAATCCCAATGTGCATCAAATATATTACAATCCCCCATTTGAAATGGATTAAAGAGGAGACCAATCTACACATTGACCAATAAATGGTTAAACCTTGATTTGGATGAGAATGCGGCTACAGCGCGGCGGCGCGGCGGCGCGGCGAAGGAGACGTCGACGGCGGTGTAAGAGACGAAGATCGAAGCTCCCCCAGCTCCGAAGGTGAATCCGACAGAGCTAAAAGGAAAACGAGCTGCTATTGGAACGATTTCGATTTCGTTTTGATATTTAATTTTCGTTCTCGGGTCAAAACGGAATCGGATCAAACAAGCGGATCGGATACAACCCAACCTGATTTCGATTTTAATATTCAATTTTTGTTTTACAATCAATAAGGGCAGAAGAGTAATCAACTACTCTCATTTTAATGAGAGAGATATTGTAGATTAAGGAGGGGCATTGTGGATTTTCTTTGGCTACAAGACACAAAACCCCCTTTGGCGGAAGCCTTTTCCCTCTTCTATCCTAAGATTTTTTCCTCTTCTTCTGAACAAAAGAACATATTCTCTCTGTGATTTTTTCTCTTCCTCCTCTCTTCATACTGTTTCTCTTCTTCCTTTTCGTTATGGAGATTGGCCTCTCACTCACTCTACCTTTTCTCTTCTAAATCTTTCAAATCCCTAAATTCCCAATTTTTAAATCCCTGATTTTTTTTGGAAACACGAGTATGGCGAGACAGCAAAGGTAACGAGATTCATTCTAAACTTTTTTTGTAACCTTTTTTGCTTTTCAAATTCAGATTTCTTAGATTGGAGATTGATTTTGGTTTCTTTGTTTTTTTGCGATTCAGAAAGACGACGAGAAAGATCTCGACCTTGGCCACGACGAGCACAAGTCTCCTCTTCCTCTCACCGTCACTTCTCGTGAAAGGGAGTGCTACTTACGGATCCTCTGGATTCTCTCACCGCCTTCACCGGATCAATGATATTGTTACAAGGTAAACACTTTGTTCATTTGTTTCCCACCATTTTTTCTGCTTCATGTGAGAAATGTCGAACGCGGGATTGAAGATTTTCGAGGGTGCGGTGCTTAGATCCATCGATCTTAACCTTCTGGAGCTCTAACATGGCATCACCAGAGCTCAGCTTCTTGATCTCTCTGAATCTAAGGTTTCTGAATCTAAGGGATTATAATCGATGGTCAGAAGCTAGTGGTTGCTAATGTTGGAGACTCAAGGGCAGTGATGTCTAAGAATGGCGTTGTGCACCAGCTCTCAGTTGATCATGAGCCAAGAAAGGAAAGAAAAGAGATAGAGAAGCCTGGTGTATTTATATCAAACATTCCAGGTAAAAAGCTTGCAAACTTCATTATCTACTAGTTATGGTTTTGGTATCTGATGTACATATTAACGTTCCTGAAGTGATGCAGGGGATGTTCCACGAGTGGATGGACAGTTAGCTGTTGCGAGTGCATTTGGAGATAAGAGCTTAAAGATACATCTGATCTCAGAACCAAACATTACGCAACAAGCGATTGATGAGCAGACTGAGTTCATTGTTTTTGCTAGCGATGGTATTTGGAAGGTAAGTTTAATGACTCATGCTTTGATTTAAACCATGAGTTTAGCCAATTTCTCTGGACATGATGATGGTTGATGTTTAACTGCTGGTAATGTTGAACCAAGAAGCGGTTGATGCGATCAAGTGTATCAAAGATCAACAAGCAGCAGCAAAGCACTTGATAGAGGAAGCTGTATCTAAGAAGAGCAAAGATTACATCTCGCTTTGTGAGACAGAACAAGACGTGAGTATCAATTATGAAGTACATATTTTTATAGGTGTAAACATGTTTCTTGATGCTGACCTTTGATTGTTTTCTTCAGGTCCAACAAATCTGCTCCAATTCTTCAAGTAAATTTTGTTTTTCTGTCGTTCAGAATCTCGATTAGTTTTGTCTATTTAGTAGTCTATACCTCCATTAGTTCTGCTCATTCGGCACCTGAATGTTTCTAACGTTTTGAGACTTTATCTCCTGATGAATAGTAATCAATATTTTATTGCGATCTCAGAATACAAATGACTGTGTTCCTTTCGGGGACTATAGATTCTGGGGTACAAACTCAAAATCTGTTCTCTATGTATATTATGTTGGCAAGACTCGTTTCTCATAAGCCTATTGCAGAGGTAGGCGTTTGAACTTCAGACATAATTCATCTTTATCTATGTCAAGCTTATATTTTCATCGCTAACATTTTTTTCTTTGAAATTCTCAAATGATAGTATGCTGCAGTATATAGGTTCAGTCTAGCATGTATCGTAACTGGTGTCTTGGGGGGGTTGATGGAGTTAGTCAAGCCCAAGCCAACTTTATTCTATCTTATTTATCAGCTTTGGTGAGTAAGATTGACTGGTGTACAAATTGAGATATTATTAAAACTTTTGTGTGAGATGTGAATATTGTTGGTTGTGCGTATGGGGCAGGATCTTGGTGCAATGGCTAACCCGATGTTCAAAGGGAAAGGACCTTCGCTGAATAACAGTAGTTACTCACCATCGTTTCCACTGAAACATCAGCAGGTGGACATGAGGCTAGCTCTTGCTCTTGGAGATATACATTCTGATTTGATTCTTGAAACTTACAGTCATCTAAGCAGCAATAACCTTGGAGGTGATTATCCATATCAGCTTCCTCCAAATCTGCAACGATTGTAAGTTCCATTGATCCTTTTTATTTTTGATTTTTTTTTCTAACTTATTATCTGTGTTTTCGAGTTTATAATCCTTATTGTTTCTGAAATCTTGCATATAACTGGGCTTGTGAAATCAAATGTTTATACTTTGTTGATGTTGGGTTTCCTAAGAATCCTAATCCCAACATAAATGAAACAAAAAAGTGACTTCGTGTCTTGTTTTGATCTCATGTCAATGTGAATTTCATGGAGCTCACTGGAAGGAAAGAGTGAGTGAGATGAAATTGAAGGATTTTTTTTGTGTAAACATTTTTGTAACAAGTGCAGATTATACATATTATACTTTGTGTAAACATTTTTGGTTTATTAATAAAATGTTTCAAATATTTTTTAATATAAATCCAATTTATACAAAATATATAATAATAATAATAATAATAATAATAATAATAATAATAATAATAATAATAATAATAATAATAATAATAATAATAATAATAATAATAATAATAATAATATAATACGGCTTGGCTCGGTTCGGCTAGGCTCGGATCTAACTATAGCAAGAGAAACTATCGCTATCATAGATGTAAGATATTATTGCACGAACGAAAGTGCTATCATATATGGCCAACCTATTATAGTTGGAGAGCATATATAGCCATTTCAAAAACGCTATCAGTCATATATAATAGCATTTATCGTGAGCTAAAAATAACCATTTTTCTGGTAGTGTCTCTATCATTCCAAAAATTCTTTACTCCATACCATTGGTCCCTCCTTCATACTGCACCATTAATGACATGTTGAGCGGAAATATCATAGACATATCAGATCTTCAAGAAAAATATATGCAAGAAAGGACAGAACTTCAAGAAACATTAAGAAATTTATTGGTAGATATGAAAATAAAAGAAGAAAGTTGTGCAACTAATACAACTACTCACAATTGCTTGATTTTTGGATATTAAAGAACAGAGAAAATCTCAAAAATGGTTTGTTTCTTTGTTGGAAGAACATGTGGGAAGCATTTGACAATTAGTTGGAGGATAAAGAATCTGAGAAGGAATGCTCTGAGTTTGATTGCCTCTTAAAATGTAAATGCAACGAGGAGTGGAAGAATCAAAGACAATGGGGATTCATGGGCATGTTCAAAGAGAAATTAATGACCATGAAGGTATGATATACTTGTATTTTCATGCATTTAGGCTATTGTTTGGATCATGTTTTACTTCTTTTTAGTTTCCTTTAGCTTCATTTCTTTGGTCATTGGTGTGTTTAGAGTATATGATCATCTAGAGCTAGGTTTAGGCATTCTAGGCTTGCATTTGGAGTGTTTCCTATGTTTTGCAGGTTCTTGGAGTTGCTAAGGATGTTTGGAAGAGTTTGGAGGCTAAAGGAGTGATTGCAAGTGAAATGGTGATGAAGAACCAAATCAATGAGCTTGAAAGATTGAGTAATATGAAGATATTACGTTGACTTTTAGCTCTGGGATTCTGAATACAAATCATGGGAAATTGAGTTAGCTTTCTAATGGAGGTGGTTTGAAGTCATTCAGAGCTATATGGAAAGAGTTATGCCTGATTTACTGGATTCATCTCAACACAGAAAAATCCGAGAGTTCATATCGGTCAGCATATCGGGCTGGCTGGCCGATACGACCCTTCCCAGAAAAATCCGAGAGCTCGTATCGGTCGGCATATCGGTCCAGCCGACCGATATCGTCCCCAGATTTTCACTTGGATCCGGGTCAACACCCGGTTTGTTCCGGGTTGACCCGGCTCGCACCCTTTTGACTATTTAAGCCAAAAACCTATTTTTTATTAGATCTTAAGCTTTATTTTATGTTCAAAACACTTTGGGAAGAACAAGTTTGATTCCTTTGGTTAATCTAGTACTTATTTTGTGATTTCTTCATCAAATCTTTCAATCTATCTCTAGTCTCATATGATCAACATGATTTCTATGGATTTTGTTGGTCACATGTTGATTAGTGAGTAGTTCTTCATAGGGCTTATGGGTTAGGTAGGATTAGGTTGATTAGGGGTGATAAATGGATTTCTAGTGCTTGATTGTTTAAAATCTCATCTGTCAAGGTGTGTTTAATGTCTAATTAGCCTTGATCAAGTTGATTAGAATGCTTAAGATTTCTTGTTCACAACATGTTCGATGAAATTCCTGTTCATAGCTTTGATAGAACTTTCACATTCTAGCGCATGAGAATGTATGTTTAGAGTGATTGTTAGTTGTTTGGAACTTGTTTGATTGCTTGCTTGATTCTAATTCACAAATGAGAATTTGTTCTTGGATTAGGATTAAGTAAAGAGATTAGTATTAAGAGATTAAACTGATCGTATCGTTGTGTTCCTTGCTAGAGGTTAGCTTGTTTGAAGTTTGAATTAGGATCCTTGATCATCCCGAGTCACCTGTCCGTTGACCTTGACCTTATGCCCTATCTTTATCATTGATTGAATTCGCATTCGTTTACTTGCCTTTTACTTACTTCTGTTTGAATTGTTCTCGTTAGGATTGTTAGAAACCAAAAACTTAATTGAGTGATTTGACTCTGAAGGATTAGTACTTGCCTATTGGTTTTATCCGTCCCAAAAAGGTTCGATACCTCAAGACTACACGATAAGCTTGAGGAATTGGTACCTTAAAGGATTACAAGAAATCCCTGCTATCAATTTGGCGCCGTTGCCATTTTGGGATTCTGGATATATCAATTCGTTTTCTATTCCTTTTTAGTTCAAGTTATTGTTACTAATTTGCTACTTTCTCTCTTTTTGATGTTAGGTGTATGAACTTGCGCAGCAAAGGGACTACAAACTTAGTTGCAAGAGTTTACGACATCAAAGCACACGAAAGGAGATTAGCAAGAGAACGCCGAGCACAAGAACGAGCTGTTAACGTTGAGAGTGTTGAGCAACAAGTTATGGATAATCATCAAGATCAACAACAGCAGCAGCAAGAGAGGCCAGCTAGGGCCATTGGTGATGGAGACACACCGGATACAAATGCGAACCGGCATGGGATCATTCCACCACCGGTGAACAACAACAACTTTGAGATACGAGCTATGGTGATGAACATGGTGCAGAACAATCAATTCCATGGGTTAGCATCTGAGGACCCGCTGCAGCACTTGGACACCTTTGACAAGATTTGTGCCACCACGAGGCTGAATGGTGTGACTGACGATGGGTTGAAAATGCGTCTCTTCGTCTTCTCTTGAGTGGTAGGCCTATTTGGAATGAGCTAGGTAAAAAGTGTAGAGTATGAGGCGACTAGGAGAAATTTCCATATAGATGCAAGCTCAACACCTTTAGCTTTGCAATAGGCTAGAATCCAAGTTTGGGGGAAGAGTTGGGAAAGGAGAAAGAGAGTAAAGAAAAGAAAGAATGAAAGGGATTTTGGTTGGGATCTTATGTTTGTTGGAAAAGTGTTTTAAAAGAAGAAAAGCTCTTATGTGTTTAAAGAAAAGAAAAGTGTCTCATATTTTGAAATGAAAAGAAGCCAAAGGCTCACCTTAAAGAAAGAAAAGAGACCATTGCTAAAGTAAGATTTGAGCTAAGTTAAAAAGAAAAGATTTGCCACTGTTTTGAAAAGTCTTTATTGATCCTTGGGGAGTTTGATTGGAAGGTGTCTGATTGAGAAAAGGGGATGAGGCAAAAAAAGCCTTGATCAAGGGTAGTATCCATTTAGGTGGGCTAGACTAGGAGAAGAAGTAATTGGGGCATGGGTTGATGGAAATCAACCTAGTATGCACCAATTGCCTCTAACTCTTAGCATGTTACTATAGCTCATTCACTTCTTTATGAGAGAACCTTCATGCTTTTGGAGTAAATCCCTCTTTTTATTGAGATCACTTTAATCTCAAAACCTTGTCCCTTTGCCAAATGAGTTTGATCACCTTGCATTGAGTAAGATCCACTTGAAAACCTAATGAATGTTAAAGAGCTAGTTGATAGGAATGTTTGTCTAGGTTGAGAATTGAGCTAACAGTTTTGTCTTGATGAGCATGGCCAAATTTTTGGAGTAAGCCTAACTTGGTTGCATCTTGGTGACGTTGACTCGAATTGGAACTTGTTGATCTCAGTTTTGTCTTTGAATATGAGCTCCCGCCTTCAAACCTTTCTCCCAACTTGCTTTGATAGTCTTAAGCTTGCTTGTGGACAAGCAAGGTTTAAATTTGGGGGAATTGATATACTTGTATTTTCATGCATTTAGGCTATTGTTTGGATCATGTTTTACTTTTTTTTAGTTTCCTTTAGCTTCATTTCTTTGGTCATTGGTGTGTTTAGAGTATAGGATCATCTAGAGCTAGGTTTAGGCAATCTAGGCTTGCATTTGGAGTGTTTCCTATGTTTTGTAGGTTCTTGGAGTTGCTAAGGATGTTTGGAAGAGTTTGGAGGCTAAAGGAGTGATTGCAAGTGAAATGGTGATGAAGGACCAAATCGATGAGCTTGAAAGATTGAGTCATATGAAGATATTACGTTGACTTTTAGCTCTGGGATTCTGAATATAAATCATGGGAAATTGAGTTAGCTTTCTAATGGAGGTGGTTTGAAGTCATTCAGAGCTATATGGAAAGAGTTATGCCTGATTTACTGGATGCATCTCAACACAGAAAAATCCGAGAGTTCATATCGGTCAGCATATCAGGCTGGCTGGCCGATACGACCCTTCCCAGAAAAATCCGAGAGCTCGTATCGGTCGGCATATCGGTCCAGCCGACCGATATCGTCCCCAGATTTTCACTTGGATCCGGGTCAACACCCGGTTTGTTCCGGGTTGACCCGGCTCGCACCCTTTTGACTATTTAAGCCAAAAACCTATTTTTTATTAGATCTTAAGCTTTATTTTATGTTCAAAACACTTTGGGAAGAACAAGTTTGATTCCTTTGGTTAATCTAGTACTTCTTTTGTGATTTCTTCATCAAATCTTTCAATCTATCTCTAGTCTCATATGATCAACATGATTTCTATGGATTTTGTTGTTCACATGTTGATTAGTGAGTAGTTCTTCATAGGGCTTATGGGTTAGGTAGGATTAGGTTGATTAGGGGTGATCAATGGATTTCTAGTGCTTGATTGTTTAAAATCTCATCTGTCAAGGTGTGTTTAATGTCTAATTAGCCTTGATCAAGTTGATTAGAATGCTTAAGATTTCTTGTTCACAACATGTTCGATGAAATTCCTGTTCATAGCTTTGATAGAACTTTCACATTCTAGCGCATGAGAATGTATGTTTAGAGTGATTGTTAGTTGTTTGGAACTTGTTTGATTTCTTGCTTGATTCTAATTCACAAATGAGAATTTGTTCTTGGATTAGGATTAAGTAAAGAGATTAGTATTAAGAGATTAAACTGATCGTATCGTTGTGTTCCTTGCTAGGAGGTTAGCTTGTTTGAAGTTTGAATTAGGATCCTTGATCATCCCGAGTCACCTGTCCGTTGACCTTGACCTTATGCCCTATCTTTATCATTGATTGAATTCGCATTCGTTTACTTGCCTTTTACTTACTTCTGTTTGAATTGTTCTCGTTAGGATTGTTAGAAACCAAAAACTTAACTGAGTGATTTGACTCTGAAGGATTAGTACTTGCCTATTGGTTTTATCCGTCCCAAAAAGGTTCGATACCTCAAGACTACACGATAAGCTTGAGGAATTGGTACCTCAAAGGATTGCAAGAAATCCCTGCTATCAATTTGGCGCCGTTGCCATTTTGGGATTCTGGATATATCAATTCGTTTTCTATTCCTTTTTAGTTCAAGTTATTGTTACTAATTTGCTACTTTCTCTCTTTTTGATGTTAGGTGTATGAACTTGCGCAGCAAAGGGACTACAAACTTAGTTGCAAGAGTTTACGACATCAAAGCACACGAAAGGAGATTAGCAAGAGAACGCCGAGCACAAGAACGAGCTGTTAACGTTGAGAGTGTTGAGCAACAAGTTATGGATAATCATCAAGATCAACAACAGCAGCAGCAAGAGAGGCCAGCTAGGGCCATTGGGGTTGGAGACACACCGGATACAAATGCGAACCGGCATGGGATCATTCCACCACCGGTGAACAACAACAACTTTGAGATCCGAGGTATGGTGATGAACATGGTGCAGAACAATCAATTCCATGGGTTAGCATCTGAGGACCCGCTGCAGCACTTGGACACCTTTGACAAGATTTGTGCCACCACGAGGCTGAATGGTGTGACTGACGATGGGTTGAAAATGCGTCTCTTCGTCTTCTCTTTGGTAGATAGAGCTAAGGATTGGGAAAGCACTATCACTCCAGGATCCATCACTACTTGGGGAGACCTGAAGAAAGCTTTCCTGAAGAAGTTCTTCTCACCCACTAGGACTGCTCGTTTTCGCAGTGAGCTATCCGGGTTTGTGCAGCGCAACAATGAGAGCTTCGCTGAAGCTTGGGAGAGATTCAATAAGCTCACCACTCAGTGCCCACACCATGGTTTCACCAAGGAAACACTACTCAGCAACCTCTACCGCGGAGTGCTTCCTAGAATGAGGGCAATGCTAGATTCATGCAGCAATGGACATTTCCTAGGCAAGGGAGTAGATGCAGCTATGGAGCTGATTGAAAATCTAGCACAAAGTGATGGCAACTACAACGAGGATTATGAAAGGACTAATAGAGGATCATCATCTTCAGATGAGAAGTATGAGAAAGAGATAAAAGCGTTGAATGAGAAGTTAGACAAGATGATCTCCATTGGCCAAAAGAACATCAGCTTTGTGGGACACTATGAGGATTCTGAGCCTCAGCTTTATGATGATGATGAGGATTTGACACAAGAGGAGATCAACTTCATTGCTGGACAAGGTGGTTTCAATAAGGGCTTCAACCAATACTACAGAAACCACCCAAACTTTTCATACCGCAATCCCAATGTAGCCAATCCTCAAGACCAAGTCTATCCTCAAGCTCCATCTCAAGGACAAGCTCATCAACAAGGGCAGCAAGGCTTTCCTCAGCAGCAAAAGCCTTTTGTCCCATACACCAACCAACAAGGGTTTGGAAATAAACCTCAGTTTCAAAGCCAGCAAGGATATATTCCCAAGCAGCAATTTCCTCCCGGTTTTGGACAGCAGCCATTACAAGCTTCTTCTTCCTCAGGAGTTGATAATGAGTTAAAGGCTATGATGCAGCAACTTCTTCAAGGACAAGCCTCAGGAGCTATGGAAGTCAGGGATCTCAAGAGTGAGCTTCAGAACTTAACTTCAAGGGTTACCAACATGGAGAACAAGAATGCCTCTACATCTCGCACTCAAGGTACCTTGCCTGGAAACCCGGAGAAGAACCCGAAAGACTACTGCAATGCAATCTTCTCTACTGTTGATCATGAGAAACCAGACCATGAAAGAGAGGTTGATGAAATCGAAGCACTTCTCTATGGGTATGAACTCCCTCCTGCTGCACATGCTCCTCCCAAGGAGATGAAGACAACAGTGGTTAAGCCTCCCTATGTTGCACCAGCTAAGGTGATGAGTGCTACTGCAATTTTTGCTGAAGATATTGTGCCTACTGTCCACACAACACCAAGGGTGCTTCCTAAGCTTGGCAATCCGGGTAAATTTACCATCAGTTGTACTTTGGGAGACTTAGAGATTATGGATGCATTGTGTGATTCCGGCTCTACTGTGAGTGTGATATCTCTTGACATGGTGGAATCTATTGGGATTAAGAGCATGGAAAGGTACCCATCTTCTATTACATTTGGAGACTCTTACTCAAAAACTCCAATGGGAATGATCAAGGACTATCCACTGAAGATTGGTGAGTGCACTATCCCAACTGACTTTATAGTCATGAAGATGAAGAAGAGTACCCAACTTCCTCTTTTACTTGGTACTTCTTTCCTCAACACCACTGGAGCTTGTCTGGACTTCAAAAAGAAATGTGCTGTGCTGAATAATGTTGACGCCAAGGCTTATTACCCTCTGAGGAGCACATCTCTTCACACTTGTGGTGTCATCCTCTCTCCCAATGAAGATGATGTGTTAGAGGAGGCAAGGTTATTTGCCAATGTCGGCAAGGAAGTTTGGCCTAAACCCACCGCTTATGGATTATTGAGTGAGCACATGGGACGTGCTCAAAAGAAGGGGGTGGATAGAGCTATTGGAACTCCTCTCATGACCACAAAGACTGAGTATGTTGGGTCCAAATCTTTGAAGAAGCTGAGCATTGATAAGGAAAAAGCTCCAAAAGAAAGGGTCGTGGATATGGTGACAAAGATGCCTCCGAAGGTTGTAAAGGCTTCGATCAGTCCAAGGTTCCAAGGTGACTCGGTTAATCTTGGTGAGCTGACTTCTCAGGTCCTAGCCATCAATCTCAAAGGCAGGCCAAACTCTTCAACCACCTAAAAACCGGTTTGACCAGTCGAGCTTAACGACTTTAAACAAAAGCGCACTTGGGAGACATTCCCATGTTTATCCTTGTGCATACGTTTCTTGCTTGTTATTTTTGATGTTTTGCTTTGAGTTTTGTCAGGTTTTGGCTTAAGGATGAGGTTGTAGACCAGTTGGAGTTGAGCAAAGGCCGCGGAAATGAAGAAAAATGGTGCAGGAGCCGATATCGGGTTCCGTATCGGCTGGCCAGGCCGA
The DNA here is from genome assembly GCA_030180135.1 of Orychophragmus violaceus. NCBI lineage: Eukaryota > Viridiplantae > Streptophyta > Magnoliopsida > Brassicales > Brassicaceae > Orychophragmus > Orychophragmus violaceus. Next base: position 37,101,518 of record CM058230.1, read on the forward strand.
TACGGTTATGGTAAAAATAATCCGAGGCTCAGTATCGGGCACCGTATCGGTTGGCCAGGCCGATACGGGATGCAGGAAATAAATCCGAGAGTTGATATCGGCTAGCGTATCGGTTGGCCAGGCCGATACGCTCTCACTGCCCAGGTTCACTCGACCTATACGCCTTCTCTTGGACCAGGTAACACTCCAACTTGTACATACTTGCATTTTAGCTTCTTTTCTTTTTTTTTATCCTTTTGTTGAGTCTCTCTCTCGAGCTTACTTTCCCACCGAGACGGTGTGAACTAAGTTTGGGGGAGAGGCTAGTTGCTAACCATGTTTTCTTTGTTCTTATTTTCGATTTTATCACTTGAGTCTCATGCATTCATCTAAGGCATAGAAACTCCAAAAAAATTGAAAAATTTCAAAAAAATTTCAAAAAGAAAAGCATGTAGTTGCAATAGCATAATAGGATTGAGTCTAGTTGCATCATATAGGACGCATGCATAGGGAGCAATGATTGAATGTCCTTGTAAGACTGATTGAGTGATGACTTGTTCTTTATGCTAGTTGTTTGAGCCAGTTGATTGTCCTAAGATTGCAATTCAAGAAAGGCTAGAAAGTTAAGACGAACCATGCTCGGATTGCTTGCTTTGAAACTTGGTTTGAAACTGAAATAGGCTTTGAATTGACACTAGCTCTACCTAAGTGAGAACTTTAATGATGACATCTAATTATCTTACTCATGCTCTGTGTGCTAAACTCGTGGATACCCTAAAATATTTGAGCATTCTTATCCTTTCTACCCCTCTCTACTTGCTCAAATAGACTTTCATACCTTTCACCACCCTTCTTTCAAGCCACAAATACTATCTTGAGTGGTAGGCCTATTTGGAATGAGCTAGGTAAAAAGTGTTGAGTATGAGGCGACTAGGAGAAATTTCCATATAGATGCAAGCTCAACACCTTTAGCTTTGCAATAGGCTAGAATCCAAGTTTGGGGGAAGAGTTGGGAAAGGAGAAAGAGAGTAAAGAAAAGAAATAATGAAAGGGATTTTGGTTGGGATCTTATGTTTGTTGGAAAAGTGTTTTAAAAGAAGAAAAGCTCTTATGTGTTTAAAGAAAAGAAAAGTGTCTCATATTTTGAAATGAAAAGAAGCCAAAGGCTCACCTTAAAGAAAGAAAAGAGACCATTGCTAAAGTAAGATTTGAGCTAAGTTAAAAAGAAAAGATTTGCCACTGTTTTGAAAAGTCTTTATTGATCCTTGGGGAGTTTGATTGGAAGGTGTCTGATTGAGAAAAGGGGATGAGGCAAAAATAGCCTTGATCAAGGGTAGTATCCATTTAGGTGGGCTAGACTAGGAGAAGAAGTAATTGGGGCATGGGTTGATGGAAATCAACCTAGTATGCACCAATTGCCTCTAACTCTTAGCATGTTACTATAGCTCATTCACTTCTTTATGAGAGAACCTTCATGCTTTTGGAGTAAACCCCTCTTTTTATTGAGATCACTTTAATCTCAAAACCTTGTCCCTTTGCCAAATGAGTTTGATCACCTTGCATTGAGTAAGATCCACTTGAAAACCTAATGAATGTTAAAGAGCTAGTTGATAGGAATGTTTGTCTAGGTTGAGAATTGAGCTAACAGTTTTGTCTTGATGAGCATGGCTAAATTTTTGGAGTAAGCCTAACTTGGTTGCATCTTGGTGACGTTGACTCGAATTGGAACTTATTGATCTCAGTTTTGTCTTTGGATATGAGCTCCCGCCTTCAAACCTTTCTCCCAACTTGCTTTGATAGTCTTAAGCTTGCTTGTGGACAAGCAAGGTTTAAATTTGGGGGAATTGATATACTTGTATTTTCATGCATTTAGGCTATTGTTTGGATCATGTTTTACTTCTTTTTAGTTTCCTTTAGCTTCATTTCTTTGGTCATTGGTGTGTTTAGAGTATAGGATCATTTAGAGCTAGGTTTAGGCATTCTAGGCTTGCATTTGGAGTGTTTCCTATGTTTTGTAGGTTCTTGGAGTTGCTAAGGATGTTTGGAAGAGTTTGGAGGCTAAAGGAGTGATTGCAAGTGAAATGGTGATGAAGGACCAAATCGATGAGCTTGAAAGATTGAGTCATATGAAGATATTACGTTGACTTTTAGCTCTGGGATTCTGAATATAAATCATGGGAAATTGAGTTAGCTTTCTAATGGAGGTGGTTTGAAGTCATTCAGAGATATATGGAAAGAGTTATGCCTGATTTACTGGATGCATCTCAACACAGAAAAATCAGAGAGTTCATATCGGTCAGCATATCGGGCTGGCTGGCCGATACGACCCTTCCCAGAAAAATCCGAGAGCTCGTATCGGTCGGCATATCGGTCCAGCCGACCGATATCGTCCCCAGATTTTCACTTGGATCCGGGTCAACACCCGGTTTGTTCCGGGTTGACCCGGCTCGCACCCTTTTGACTATTTAAGCCAAAAACCTATTTTTTATTAGATCTTAAGCTTTATTTTATGTTCAAAACACTTTGGGAAGAACAAGTTTGATTCCTTTGGTTAATCTAGTACTTCTTTTGTGATTTCTTCATCAAATCTTTCAATCTATCTCTAGTCTCATATGATCAACATGATTTCTATGGATTTTGTTGTTCACATGTTGATTAGTGAGTAGTTCTTCATAGGGCTTATGGGTTAGGTAGGATTAGTTTGATTAGGGGTGATCAATGGATTTCTAGTGCTTGATTGTTTAAAATCTCATCTGTCAAGGTGTGTTTAATGTCTAATTAGCCTTGATCAAGTTGATTAGAATGCTTAAGATTTCTTGTTCACAACATGTTCGATGAAATTCCTGTTCATAGCTTTGATAGAACTTTCACATTCTAGCGCATGAGAATGTATGTTTAGAGTGATTGTTAGTTGTTTGGAACTTGTTTGATTGCTTGCTTGATTCTAATTCACAAATGAGAATTTGTTCTTGGATTAGGATTAAGTAAAGAGATTAGTATTAAGAGATTAAACTGATCGTATCGTTGTGTTCCTTGCTAGGAGGTTAGCTTGTTTGAAGTTTGAATTAGGATCCTTGATCATCCCGAGTCACCTGTCCGTTGACCTTGACCTTATGCCCTATCTTTATCATTGATTGAATTCGCATTCGTTTACTTGCCTTTTACTTACTTCTGTTTGAATTGTTCTCGTTAGGATTGTTAGAAACCAAAAACTTAATTGAGTGATTTGACTCTGAAGGATTAGTACTTGCCTATTGGTTTTATCCGTCCCAAAAAGGTTCGATACCTCAAGACTACACGATAAGCTTGAGGAATTGGTACCTCAAAGGATTGCAAGAAATCCCTGCTATCAATTTGGCGCCGTTGCCATTTTGGGATTCTGGATATATCAATTCGTTTTCTATTCCTTTTTAGTTCAAGTTATTGTTACTAATTTGCTACTTTCTCTCTTTTTGATGTTAGGTGTATGAACTTGCGCAGCAAAGGGACTACAAACTTAGTTGCAAGAGTTTACGACATCAAAGCACACGAAAGGAGATTAGCAAGAGAACGCCGAGCACAAGAACGAGCTGTTAACGTTGAGAGTGTTGAGCAACAAGTTATGGATAATCATCAAGATCAACAACAGCAGCAGCAAGAGAGGCCAGCTAGGGCCATTGGGGTTGGAGACACACCGGATACAAATGCGAACCGGCATGGGATCATTCCACCACCGGTGAACAACAACAACTTTGAGATCCGAGGTATGGTGATGAACATGGTGCAGAACAATCAATTCCATGGGTTAGCATCTGAGGACCCGCTGCAGCACTTGGACACCTTTGACAAGATTTGTGCCACCACGAGGCTGAATGGTGTGACTGACGATGGGTTGAAAATGCGTCTCTTCGTCTTCTCTTTGGTAGATAGAGCTAAGGATTGGGAAAGCACTATCACTCCAGGATCCATCACTACTTGGGGAGACCTGAAGAAAGCTTTCCTGAAGAAGTTCTTCTCACCCACTAGGACTGCTCGTTTTCGCAGTGAGCTATCCGGGTTTGTGCAGCGCAACAATGAGAGCTTCGCTGAAGCTTGGGAGAGATTCAATAAGCTCACCACTCAGTGCCCACACCATGGTTTCACCAAGGAAACACTACTCAGCAACCTCTACCGCGGAGTGCTTCCTAGAATGAGGGCAATGCTAGATTCATGCAGCAATGGACATTTCCTAGGCAAGGGAGTAGATGCAGCTATGGAGCTGATTGAAAATCTAGCACAAAGTGATGGCAACTACAACGAGGATTATGAAAGGAATAATAGAGGATCATCATCTTCAGATGAGAAGTATGAGAAAGAGATAAAAGCGTTGAATGAGAAGTTAGACAAGATGATCTCCATTGGCCAAAAGAACATCAGCTTTGTGGGACACTATGAGGATTCTGAGCCTCAGCTTTATGATGATGATGAGGATTTGACACAAGAGGAGATCAACTTCATTGCTGGACAAGGTGGTTTTAATAAGGGCTTCAACCAATACTACAGAAACCACCCAAACTTTTCATACCGCAATCCCAATGTAGCCAATCCTCAAGACCAAGTCTATCCTCAAGCTCCATCTCAAGGACAAGCTCATCAACAAGGGCAGCAAGGCTTTCCTCAGCAGCAAAAGCCTTTTGTCCCATACACCAACCAACAAGGGTTTGGAAATAAACCTCAGTTTCAAAGCCAGCAAGGATATATTCCCAAGCAGCAATTTCCTCCCGGTTTTGGACAGCAGCCACCACATGCTTCTTCTTCCTCAGGAGTTGATAATGAGTTAAAGGCTATGATGCAGAAACTTCTTCAAGGACAAGCCTAAGGAGCTATGGAAGTCAGGGATCTCAAGAGTGAGCTTCAGAACTTAACTTCAAGGGTTACCAACATGGAGAACAAGAATGCCTCTACATCTCGCACTCAAGGTACCTTGCCTGGAAACCCGGAGAAGAACCCGAAAGACTACTGCAATGCAATCTTCTCTACTGTTGATCATGAGAAACCAGACCATGAAAGAGAGGTTGATAAAATCGAAGCACTTCTCTATGGGTATGAACTCCCTCCTGCTGCACATGCTCCTCCCAAGGAGATGAAGACAACAGTGGTTAAGCCTCCCTATGTTGCACCAGCTAAGGTGACGAGTGCTGAAGGAACCGTTTAGTTGATCCTGATTCAATTCACAGATTCATATCAACCTAAACATACAGATCTAGGTTCTCTTGAATTAGAAACATTAGATGATCTCACCTTTTACCTGTTTGTTGCAGCGGAAGGAATAGAACAGGTTAGAGATCAGAGAGATACACCAAGGGATGAATCCTCCAAAGGTTCACACACGCGATCACAGGAATGGCTGCTAGACCACAGATGAACTCGGCGCAGAGGGAGAGAGTTGGCGACTGGGGAGGCTAGGGTTAAGGGAAAAAGACTTGGCTTTTAGTTTATAAAAGCCTTCTCTTTCCCTTTTGGGCTTTTGTGCCCTAAATGCCAATCTGATTAAATCCCATGGATTTAATCAGACCCATTAATCTCTCTCTTAGTACGACAAATGCCTAGCACTTTTACCGTACTTCTGCTAAGCCGTTCCAACACATTTTCCTGTTAGCTTAAGCGTGTGACCCATATGGGATCATATAATAAAGGCAATAAGTCCAAGACTTATAGATCATGAGCGGACTCTAGCAAGCCATCATGATCCCCAGCATTATATGACTTATGTCTGATCTTTGACATACTCTTACTTTCTAGAGACAGTACCGAGATTACTGGACACAATTCCAACAATCTCCCACTTGTACTGGAATCTCTGTATTCATAATCCTTTTGTCTCAATATCTCGATTAGTCATAAGGCAAGATTAGTGTCATCCTTATAAAGCCTAATCTTGTTCATCGGACTCTGATTTGATACTGACAATCCAAACGACTCGGGAAAGTCCGTTTGAGCATGGCCATGCATTTTCCAGTATTCAAATCTCCGATTGGCCTAGAGATATTCACTCCATTTATATTGGAGGGACAAATCCCGTCTTGTTCCATCACTGTAAACTCCTCATTTCATAATGTACCCAAACAAGGTCCTTATAACTATCACAGAACGATAGCGTTAGACAATGATCAAAGTACATCAGTCCATGGGCAGTCACATGCATGTGAACTCAGGTCTAAGGACTATACTCTATAGTCGTAGTAAGAATCTCTTATGACACAGATATAAATATCCTGAAGAGTTCTTATAAGCGGGTCTTGTCCGGTCGTATGTTCCCAACATACACCTATGTACTGACTTTGATGCCGCGCATCTATGACACACTGAGACTTTGTCATAAGTCACGTACCAATCCAGTCTCACACGGTTGTTGGTGTTCCAGTTTCAACAACCTTCGACTAGGGACAGGATGATATAAAACATTTATCAAATGTAGGGTCTCATGATCAAGCTAAATGACTTTGATGACTCAAGATCAAGTCACTTACTTCGATGACCTATAAAATGCTTCATATCATTTTGGAACGATTATTTCATCACAGTTAAAATAATCTTGAAATAATAATTTCATTAAAACATAAAATAATGTTTTACAAGAACATATCAAATAACTAAAATAAAGCTCACAAAACTCCCACTCAAATTTAGATTACATTTCAATGTTTCTAATGCCTACAGCTTCAGTCAGGAACTCGAGCTTAGGCCTTGGGAGTGGCTTTGTCAACGGATCAGCGACATTATCATCTGTTGGAACTCGGCTGATCTTGACTTCCTTTCTATTAACGATGTCACATATCAAGTGAAATCTTCTTTGAACATGCTTGGATTTCTGGTGTGATCTTGGTTCCTTTGCCTGAGCTATAGCACCATTGTTGTCACAAAATAGTGTCAGAGGCTCAGCCGCATCTGGTATCACACCTAGTTCCATAATGAACTTTCGTATCCAAACAGCTTCCTTCGCTGCTTCTGAGGCGGCGATATATTCAGCTCCTGTAGTGGAATCAGCAACGGTGTCCTGCTTGGAGCTTCTCCAACTTACTGCACCGCCATTCAGACAAAAGACATAACCGGACTGTGACCGGAAATCATCTGTGTCTGTCTGGAAACTTGCGTCCGTGAATCCACTGACTTTAAGCACATCACTTCCACCGTACACCAAGAACTTATCCTTAGTATGTCTTAGATACTTCAAGATATTCTTTACGGCAATCCAATGGTTTTCACCTGGATTTGACTGGTATCTACTCGTCATGCTCAATGCATAAGCAACATCAGGACGAGTACAGATCATGGCATACATGACAGATCCTATTGCAGATGCATAAGGAATATTCTTCATGCGCTCAAGCTCAGCAGCCGACGTAGGGCTCTGCTTCTTGCTTAGCGTTGTGCCATGCACCATTGGCGTGAAGCCCTTCTTGGAATCTTTCATGCTGAATCTTTGTAGGACTTTGTCAATGTATGAGTCTTGACACAAGCCTATCAGCCTTTTAGATCTATCTCGATAGATCCTAATTCCAAGAACGTATGCGGCTTCACCCATGTCTTTCATGGAAAAACAACTTCCAAGCCAGTCTTTTACCGACTTTAGCATTGGAACGTCGTTTCCGAGAAGCAGTATGTCATCGACATACAGAATAAGAAATACTATCTTGCTCCCACTAGTTTTCTTATACACGCATTGTTCTTCTTCGTTTCTGATGAAGTCAAATTGCTTGATCGCTTCATCAAAACGAAGATTCCAGCTCCTCGATGCTTGCTTCAATCCATAAATGGATTTGTGAAGTTTGCATACTTTCCCAGCATTCTTTGGATCTATGTAACCGTCAGGTTGTGTCATATACACATCCTCTTCCAGAATTCCATTCAGGAAGGCGGTTTTCACGTCCATCTGCCAAATTTCATAATCATGAAAAGCTGCAGTTGCTAGTAGAATCCGAATAGATTTCATCATAGCCACTGGTGAATAGGTTTCATCGTAATCCACTCCGTGAACTTGTCTGAAACCTTTTGCCACCAACCTGGCTTTATAAATCTGGACATTTCCATCCACGTCAATCTTCTTCTTGAAGATCCATTTGCACTCGATGGCTTTTACACCAGCAGGCAAATCAACCAACGAAAAGACTTGGTTGACCGACATGGAATCCATTTCGGAATCAGTGGCCTTATGCCACTTGGAGGAATCTGGGCCCATCATGGCTTGATTGAAGTTCGATGGTTCATCACCATCAATGATCAGAAGATCATGACAGTCAGTCACAAGGAATCCTTGATATCTCTCGGGTTCGTGACGGATCCTCCCGGATCTTCGAACTTCAGGTACTACAGGTTCAGGCTCTACAATTTCTTGTAGGTCCTCCTGCTGCTCTTCCTCATTAGGTTGAGCAGTATCCTGTTCATCTTGAATTTCTTCAAGCAGTACCTTACTCCCACTGTCTTTCTTAGAAAGAAACTCTCTCTCAAGAAAGTTACAATCCCGGGCAACAAAGATCTTGTTCTCGGAACGTAGATAGAAGTAATAAGCCTTGGTTTCCCGTGGATAACCAATGAAATAGCATTTGTCAGATTTCGGTGTAAGCTTGTCTGAGATCAATTTCTTGACATAGGCTTCACAACCCCAAATTCTGAGATAAGACAGCACTGGAGCCACTCCAGTCCATAATTCATATGGTGTCTTTGCTACTGCTTTTGATGGCGCTCTATTTAGAGTGAACACTGCTGTTAGCAGAGCATATCCCCAAAGGGATATTGGAAGGTCTGTGTGACTCATCATAGATCGAACCATATCCAATAAGGTCCAATTTCTCCTCTCAGACACACCATTCCATTGAGGTGTTCCAGGAGGAGTGAGTTGGGATACGATCCCACACTCCTTCAGATGATCACTGAATTCTTGGCTTAAGTATTCTCCTCCTCGGTCGGACCGAAGAGCCTTAATGCTTTTGCCAAGTTGGTTCTGTACTTCATTTTGGAATTCTCTGAACTTTTCAAAAGATTCAGACTTATGTTTCATCAAATAAACATATCCATACCTACTGAAATTATCAGTGAAGGTAATGAAGTACTGATAGTTTTCTCTTGCATTTGTGGACATTGGGCCACACACGTCAGTGTGTATCAGGCCTAATAAGTCACTGGCCCTCTCGTTAGGTTTATTAAAGGGGGCCCGTGTCATTTTGCCCATCATGCAGGATTCGCATTTCTCACATGACTCAAAGTCAAATGAGCCAAGAAGTCCATTCGAATGGAGCCTCTTGATGCGTTTCTCGCTGATGTGCCCTAAACGACAATGCCATAGAAACGTTTGGTTCTCCTCATTAGGTTTGAACCGTTTGGTATTAATGTTATAAATTGGCGCGGATTGATCAAGTATGTAAAGCCCATTTGTAAGAGGGGCAGAACCATAGAACAAATTGTTGCGATTGAAGGAACATAATTTATTCTTAACTGAAAAATCATAACCTTCCAAATCCAACAAAGAAATTGAAATAATATTTCTGCTTATAGCAGGTACAAAATAACAATTATTGAGTTCTAAAACCAATCCCGAAGGTAAAGACAACAAGTATGTTCCTACAGCTAGTGCTGGAACTTTCGCTCCATTCCCAACTCGTAGCTCTACTTGTCCTTGCTTCAGCCTTCTACTGTTGCTGAGTGCCTGCATATTAGTACAAATATGAGCCCCACAACCAGTATCCATAACCCATGAGGTATTATCAGAAGTAGTTGTATTAACTTCTATAACAAAAATACCTGTCGAAGAAGTCTCGAGAGTCTTCTTCTTCAATTCCTTTAGATCTTCTTGGAATTTCTTACATTCTCTCTTCCAATGCCCTGGTTCTTTACAGAACCTGCATATGTCAGTTGGCCCAGCCTTGGACTTGGGCTTGGGCTTTGGCGTGTCCTTGTCCGCGACTTGGACAGCCTTGGCCTTTCCCTTATCCTTAGCAGAGGATTTCTTAAAGCCCTTGCCCTTTTGCACCATAAGCACACTGGGGTCCTTGGCAGTTTTCCTCAAGTTGGGCTCTGCAGTCTTGAGCATTCCGTGAAGCTCAGGCAATGTCTTACTCAATCCATGCATGTTAAAGTTCAGAATGAACTGATCATAGCTTGCAGGTAATGAATGCAGAATGATGTCGCAGGCAAGTTCCTGGCTGATTGGGCAGTCGAGTTTCTGAAGATGATCGAGATAACCCATCATCTTCAAGACATGAGGACTCACTGCCGCATTCGCAGCCAACTTGCAGTCCAAGAGGTTCTTAACTGTTTGAAACCTCTCAGTCCTAGCCTGCTCCTGAAAAAGCGATTTCAGGCTTGCCATTATCTCGATGGGTGACAATACACTCTCGAACTGTTTTTGCAGCTCAGGAGTCATTGTTACCAACATCAGGCAATAGGCATCATTTTCATCTGACGAATGCTTTTCCCAAGCATTATGCAGAGTCCTGGCGGCATTGGCAGGAGGCCTCTCGGGGAGAGGATCACGAAGGACATAATCCTTCTTCTCCTGCTTGAGGACCAGCCTCAAGTTCCTTGACCACGTCAGGAAGTTCGTTCCAGTCAGCTTCTCCTTTTCGAGAACAGACCGGATCGAGAATGTGTTTTGTGCGCTTGTAGTAGTCATAGCTGAAATATATAAGATAAAAAGGTTATTAGTTATTATGTTCAATATGATTAATCTCGTATTAAAATTTAATATAATTAATCACGCATTATATTCAATAACATAAGTTACCCTCAATAGAATATAATGATTCCAAGATCCACATATAACTAAGATTAAAGTGGGCCACTGGCCGTCACCCAACCTTAGCTTATATCGGTAAGCCCTATATCGGCTAATTATATCCGTGATATAACTCTTGGTTGTGAATCTGGGCCCGAGGCCCAATCCACTCTGATGTCTCAAGGCCCGGGACTCCCGATGGCCTAGTCAAGAAAACCGGACTATACAGTCATGTAATCATTAATGTCTGGGACTCCCAATGACATTTATGAATCACAAACCGTCTTACCCACGCAAAAGCAGACACCCTCACACTGTAAGGCCATGAATACAATTGAATGGGCTTCGACAGCTGACATAGCCTGGACAAGACATCCAACGCTTGATATTATTTGAGGTTCGTAGGTTTATTAAAATTTCATTCCCAAAATAGAAGATTACTATTTCGGGAAACTTTCTAATTTTGGAAACCTACTATTTTTGGAAACTTTCTAAAATTGGAAACTTTCTAAAATCGGAAACTTTCTAACTTTAGAAATTTCTTAAAATCCAAAATCCGCAAATCCAGAAACTTCTATTTTAAGAAACTTTCTAATTTCAAAATTTCGGAAACTTTAATTTAAAATCGACTTTATATTTTATAAAATAAATTTTAAATTAATCTGAAGAAAGACTCAAATAATTGGCCCAATTGTTTTAACTTCTTGGCCCGAGGCCCAAGAATTGGTCCATGTCCAAGACATGACCCAATTGTCCAATTAAATGACATAACCGGTCTGTTTCATTAAAACTGGTCTAACCAAGTTTTAATTACTACGATGACCACAATTGTCAACCGGTTATTTACTAAACCGGAATTTCTCAATTTATTTGGTCCAACCAAATCAAATTAGAAATTCCTGGTTTAGGCACTAAATCCAATATTTCTTTCGACATTGGATTTCTTATCCCGGTTTAACCAGATTTAATAAAATTATTAAAATCTGTTTATTAAACCAGAACGTATCAATTTTAATTAAAATTTTAAACCGAGCCTTGAACCGAACCGAATTGGTCACGAACCAAACCGAGTTGGCCGTGACCTAGTTTCCTTCCCAAGAAACTATCGTCCAGCCGCTCAGCCGCGAGCCAATCGATCCGAGATCGAGGCGATGTTCAGCTGCGGTCGGGACGATCCAACGGGACGTTCGGGACGGGACGATGCTTGGCCGAGACGCGACGATCGGGACGAGCCGGACGAGATCACGGACGCGATCGCCAAGCGATCGTGGTCGATCTTTCTCGCACGTCAAGCAAGCATCGGGACAGTCGGACGAGATGCGATCGGGACGATCGATCGGCCCATCTCTCGCGATCATTCGCGATCCATCCGACCATCCGGCCATCTCTCGGCCGTGATAACCAACCGGCCAAGCCGGTCGATCTTTCTTTGGCCGATCACATGAACACGAGTCATATAGCTCGGTTTTGTGATCCAATTAATGTGTTTAGATTTCAATTCTGTTTCTTAAGTGTTTTTCTTATCAGTAGTTGATTCAGAACACTTCTAAACAGATTAAACAACCTAAACATGAATCTAAAACAAGAAATCCTAAGAACCAATGGCTCTGATACCACTGTTGGAAATTGTTTAGTTGATCCTGATTCAATTCACAGATTCATATCAACCTAAACATACAGATCTAGGTTCTCTTGAATTAGAAACATTAGATGATCTCACCTTTTACCTGTTTGTTGCAGCGGAAGGAATAGAACAGGTCAGAGATCAGAGAGATACACCAAGTGATGAATCCTCCAAAGGTTCACACACGCGATCACAGGAATGGCTGCTAGACCACAGATGAACTCGGCGCAGAGGGAGAGAGTTGGCGACTGGGGAGGCTAGGGTTAAGGGAAAAAGACTTGGCTTTTAGTTTATAAAAGCCTTCTCTTTCCCTTTTGGGCTTTTGGGCCCTAAATGCCAATCTGATTAAATCCCATGGATTTAATCAGACCCATTAATCTCTCTCTTAGTACGACAAATGCCTAGCACTTTTACCGTACTTCTGCTAAGCCGTTCCAACACATTTTCCTGTTAGCTTAAGCGTGTGACCCATATGGGATCATATAATAAAGGCAATAAGTCCAAGACTTATAGATCATGAGCGGACTCTAGCAAGCCATCATGATCCCCAGCATTATATGACTTATGTCTGATCTTTGACATACTCTTACTTTCTAGAGACAGTACCGAGATTACTGGACACAATTCCAACAAGTGCTACTGCAATTTTTGCTGAAGATATTGTGCCTACTGTCCACACAACACCAAGGGTGCTTCCTAAGCTTGGCAATCCGGGTAAATTTACCATCAGTTGTACTTTGGGAGACTTAGAGATTATGGATGCATTGTGTGATTCCGGCTCTACTGTGAGTGTGATATCTCTTGACATGGTGGAATATCTTGGGATTAAGAGCATGGAAAGGTACCCATCTTCTATTACATTTGGAGACTCTTACTCAAAAACTCCAATGGGAATGATCAAGGACTATCCACTGAAGATTGGTGAGTGCACTATCCCAACTGACTTTATAGTCATGAAAATGAAGAAGAGTACCCAACTTCCTCTTTTACTTGGTACTTCTTTCCTCAACACCACTGGAGCTTGTCTGGACTTCAAAAAGAAATGTGTTGTGCTGAATAATGTTGACGCCAAGGCTTATTACCCTCTGAGGAGCACATCTCTTCACACGTGTGGTGTCATCCTCTCTCCCAATGAAGATGATGTGTTAGAGGAGGCAAGGTTATTTGCCAATGTCGGCAAGGAAGTTTGGCCTAAACCCACCGCTTATGGATCATTGAGTGAGCACATGGGACGTGCTCAAAAGAAGGGGGTGGATAGAGCTATTGGAACTCCTCTCATGACCACAAAGACTGAGTATGTTGGGTCCAAATCTTTGAAGAAGCTGAGCATTGATAAGGAAAAAGCTCCAAAATAAAGGGTCGTGGATATGGTGACAAAGATGCCTCCGAAGGTTGTAAAGGCTTCGATCAGTCCAAGGTTCCAAGGTGACTCGGTTAATCTTGGTGAGCTGACTTCTCAGGTCCTAGCCATCAATCTCAAAGGCAGGCCACACTCTTCAACCGCCTAAAAACCGGTTTGACCAGTCGAGCTTAACGACTTTAAACAAAAGCGCACTTGGGAGACATTCCCATGTTTATCCTTGTACATACGTTTCTTGCTTGTTATTTTTGATGTTTTGCTTTGAGTTTTGTCAGGTTTTGGCTTAAGGATGAGGTTGTAGACCAGTTGGAGTTGAGCAAAGGCCGTGGAAATGAAGAAAAATGGTGCAGGAGCCGATATCGGGTTCCGTATCGGCTGGCCAGGCCGATACGGTTATGGTAAAAATAATCCGAGGCTCAGTATCGGGCACCGTATCGGTTGGCCAGGCCGATACGGGATGCAGGAAATAAATCCGAGAGTTGATATCGGCTAGCGTATCGGTTGGCCAGGCCGATACGCTCTCACTGCCCAGGTTCACTCGACCTATACGCCTTCTCTTGGACCAGGTAACACTCCAACTTGTACATACTTGCATTTTAGCTTCTTTTCTTTCTTTTTCTCCTTTTGTTGAGTCTCTCTCTCGAGCTTACATTCCCACCGAGACGGTGTGAACTAAGTTTGGGGGAGAGGCTAGTTGCTAACCATGTTTTCTTTGTTCTTATTTTCGATTTTATCACTTGAGTCTCATGCATTCATCTAAGGCATAGAAAATCCAAAAAAATTGAACAATTTCAAAAAAATTTCAAAAAGAAAAGCATGTAGTTGCAATAGCATAATAGGATTGAGTCTAGTTGCATCATATAGGACGCATGCATAGGGAGCAATGATTGAATGTCCTTGTAAGACTGATTGAGTGATGACTTGTTCTTTATGCTAGTTGTTTGAGCCAGTTGATTGTCCTAAGATTGCAATTCAAGAAAGGCTAGAAAGTTAAGACGAACCATGCTCGGATTGCTTGCTTTGAAACTTGGTTTGAAACTGAAATAGGCTTTGAATTGACACTAGCTCTACCTAAGTGAGAACTTTAATGATGATATCTAATTATCTTACTCATGCTCTGTGTGCTAAACTCGTTTATACCCTAAAATATTTGAGCATTCTTATCCTTTCTACCCCTCTCTACTTGCTCAAATAGACTTTTATACCTTTCACCACCCTTCTTTCAAGCCACAAATACTATCTTAAGTGGTAGGCCTATTTGGAATGAGCTAGGTAAAAAGTGTTGAGTATGAGGCGACTAGGAGAAATTTCCATATAGATGCAAGCTCAACACCTTTAGCTTTGCAATAGGCTAGAATCCAAGTTTGGGGGAAGAGTTGGGAAAGGAGAAAGAGAGTAAAGAGAAGAAAGAATGAAAGGGATTTTGGTTGGGATCTTATGTTTGTTGGAAAAGTGTTTTAAAAGAAGAAAAGCTCTTATGTGTTTAAAGAAAAGAAAAGTGTCTCATATTTTGAAATGAAAAGAAGCCAAAGGCTCACCCTTAAAGAAAGAAAAGAGACCATTGCTAAAGTAAGATTTGAGCTAAGTTAAAAAGAAAAGATTTGCCACTGTTTTGAAAAGTCTTTATTGATCCTTGGGGAGTTTGATTGGAAGGTGTCTGATTGAGAAAAGGGGATGAGGCAAAAATAGCCTTGATCAAGGGTAGTATCCATTTAGGTGGGCTAGACTAGGAGAAGAAGTAATTGGGGCATGAGTTGATGGAAATCAACCTAGTATGCACCAATTGCCTCTAACTCTTAGCATGTTACTATAGCTCATTCACTTCTTTATGAGAGAACCTTCATGCTTTTGGAGTAAACCCCTCTTTTTATTGAGATCACTTTAATCTCAAAACCTTGTCCCTTTGCCAAATGAGTTTGATCACCTTGCATTGAGTAAGATCCACTTGAAAACCTAATGAATGTTAAAGAGCTAGTTGATAGGAATGTTTGTCTAGGTTGAGAATTGAGCTAACAGTTTTGTCTTGATGAGCATGGCTAAATTTTTGGAGTAAGCCTAACTTGGTTGCATCTTGGTGACGTTGACTCGAATTGGAACTTGTTGATCTCAGTTTTGTCTTTGGATATGAGCTCCCGCCTTCAAACCTTTCTCCCAACTTGCTTTGATAGTCTTAAGCTTGCTTGTGGACAAGCAAGGTTTAAATTTGGGGGAATTGATATACTTGTATTTTCATGCATTTAGGCTATTGTTTGGATCATGTTTTACTTTTTTTTAGTTTCCTTTAGCTTCATTTCTTTGGTCATTGGTGTGTTTAGAGTATAGGATCATCTAGAGCTAGGTTTAGGCATTCTAGGCTTGCATTTGGAGTGTTTCCTATGTTTTGTAGGTTCTTGGAGTTGCTAAGGATGTTTAGAAGAGTTTGGAGGCTAAAGGAGTGATTGCAAGTGAAATGGTGATGAAGGACCAAATCGATGAGCTTGAAAGATTGAGTCATATGAAGATATTACGTTGACTTTTAGCTCTGGGATTTTGAATAAAAATCATGGGAAATTGAGTTAGCTTTCTAATGGAGGTGGTTTGAAGTCATTCAGAGCTATATAGAAAGAGTTATGCCTGATTTACTGGATGCATCTCAACACAGAAAAATCCGAGAGTTCATATCGGTCAGCATATCGGGCTGGCTGGCCGATACGACCCTTCCCAGAAAAATCCGAGAGCTCGTATCGGTCGGCATATCGGTCCAGCCGACCGATATCGTCCCCAGATTTTCACTTGGATCCGGGTCAACACCAGGTTTGTTCCGGGTTGACCCGGCTCGCACCCTTTTGACTATTTAAGCCAAAAACCTATTTTTTATTAGATCTTAAGCTTTATTTTATGTTCAAAACACTTTGGGAAGAACAAGTTTGATTCCTTTGGTTAATCTAGTACTTCTTTTGTGATTTCTTCATCAAATCTTTCAATTTATCTCTAGTCTCATATGATCAACATGATTTCTATGGATTTTGTTGTTCACATGTTGATTAGTGAGTAGTTCTTCATAGGGCTTATGGGTTAGGTAGGATTAGGTTGATTAGGGGTGATCAATGGATTTCTAGTGCTTGATTGTTTAAAATCTCATCTGTCAAGGTGTGTTTAATGTCTAATTAGCGTTGATCAAGTTGATTAGAATGCTTAAGATTTCTTGTTCACAACATGTTCGATGAAATTCCTGTTCATAGCTTTGATAGAACTTTCACATTCTAGCGCATGAGAATGTATGTTTAGAGTGATTGTTAGTTGTTTGAAACTTGTTTGATTGCTTGCTTGATTCTAATTCACAAATGAGAATTTGTTCTTGGATTAGGATTAAGTAAAGAGATTAGTATTAAGAGATTAAACTGATCGTATCGTTGTGTTCCTTGCTAGGAGGTTAGCTTGTTTGAAGTTTGAATTAGGATACTTGATCATCCCGAGTCACCTGTCCGTTGACCTTGACCTTATGCCCTATCTTTATCATTGATTGAATTCGCATTCGTTTACTTGCCTTTTACTTACTTCTGTTTGAATTGTTCTCGTTAGGATTGTTAGAAACCAAAAACTTAATTGAGTGATTTGACTCTGAAGGATTAGTACTTGCCTATTGGTTTTATCCGTCCCAAAAAGGTTCGATACCTCAAGACTACACGATAAGCTTGAGGAATTGGTACCTCAAAGGATTGCAAGAAATCCCTGCTATCAATTTGGCGCCGTTGCCATTTTGGGATTCTGGATATATCAATTCGTTTTCTATTCCTTTTTAGTTCAAGTTATTGTTACTAATTTGCTACTTTCTCTCTTTTTGATGTTAGGTGTATGAACTTGCGCAGCAAAGGGACTACAAACTTAGTTGCAAGAGTTTACGACATCAAAGCACACGAAAGGAGATTAGCAAGAGAACGCCGAGCACAAGAACGAGCTGTTAACGTTGAGAGTGTTGAGCAACAAGTTATGGATAATCATCAAGATCAACAACAGCAGCAGCAAGAGAGGCCAGCTAGGGCCATTGGTGATGGAGACACACCGGATACAAATGCGAACCGGCATGGGATCATTCCACCACCGGTGAACAACAACAACTTTGAGATCCGAGGTATGGTGATGAACATGGTGCAGAACAATCAATTCCATGGGTTAGCATCTGAGGACCCGCTGCAGCACTTGGACACCTTTGACAAGATTTGTGCCACCACGAGGCTGAATGGTGTGACTGACGATGGGTTGAAAATGCGTCTCTTCGTCTTCTCTTTGGTAGATAGAGCTAAGGATTGGGAAAGCACTATCACTCCAGGATCCATCACTACTTGGGGAGACCTGAAGAAAGCTTTCCTGAAGAAGTTCTTCTCACCCACTAGGACTGCTCGTTTTCGCAGTGAGCTATCCGGGTTTGTGCAGCGCAACAATGAGAGCTTCGCTGAAGCTTGGGAGAGATTCAATAAGCTCACCACTCAGTGCCCACACCATGGTTTCACCAAGGAAACACTACTCAGCAACCTCTACCGCGGAGTGCTTCCTAGAATGAGGGCAATGCTAGATTCATGCAGCAATGGACATTTCCTAGGCAAGGGAGTAGATGCAGCTATGGAGCTGATTGAAAATCTAGCACAAAGTGATGGCAACTACAACGAGGATTATGAAAGGACTAATAGAGGATCATCATCTTCAGATGAGAAGTATGAGAAAGAGATAAAAGCGTTGAATGAGAAGTTAGACAAGATGATCTCCATTGGCCAAAAGAACATCAGCTTTGTGGGACACTATGAGGATTCTGAGCCTCAGCTTTATGATGATGATGAGGATTTGACACAAGAGGAGATCAACTTCATTGCTGGACAAGATGGTTTCAATAAGGGCTTCAACCAATACTACAGAAACCACCCAAACTTTTCATACCGCAATCCCAATGTAGCCAATCCTCAAGACCAAGTTTATCCTCAAGCTCCATCTCAAGGACAAGCTCATCAACAAGGGCAGCAAGGCTTTCCACAGCAGCAAAAGCCTTTTGTCCCATACACTAACCAACAAGGGTTTGGAAATAAACCTCAGTTTCAAAGCCAGCAAGGATATATTCCCAAGCAGCAATTTCCTCCCGGTTTTGGACAGCAGCCACCACATGCTTCTTCTTCCTCAGGAGTTGATAATGAGTTAAAGGCTATGATGCAGCAACTTCTTCAAGGACAAGTCTCAGGAGCTATGGAAGTCAGGGATCTCAAGAGTGAGCTTCAGAACTTAACTTCAAGGGTTACCAACATGGAGAACAAGAATGCCTCTACATCTCGCACTCAAGGTACCTTGCCTGGAAACCCGGAGAAGAACCCGAAAGACTACTGCAATGCAATCTTCTCTACTGTTGATCATGAGAAACCAGACCATGAAAGAGAGGTTGATGAAATCGAAGCACTTCTCTATAGGTATGAACTCCCTCCTGCTGCACATGCTCCTCCCAAGGAGATGAAGACAACAGTGGTTAAGCCTCCCTATGTTGCACCAGCTAAGGTGATGAGTGCTACTGCAATTTTTGCTGAAGATATTGTGCCTACTGTCCACACAACACCAAGGGTGCTTCCTAAGCTTGGCAATCCGGGTAAATTTACCATCAGTTGTACTTTGGGAGACTTAGAGATTATGGATGCATTGTGTGATTCCGGCTCTACTGTGAGTGTGATATCTCTTGACATGGTGGAATCTCTTGGGATTAAGAGCATGGAAAGGTACCCATCTTCTATTACATTTGGAGACTCTTACTCAAAAACTCCAATGGGAATGATCAAGGACTATCCACTGAAGATTGGTGAGTGCACTATCCCAACTGACTTTATAGTCATGAAAATGAAGAAGAGTACCCAACTTCCTCTTTTACTTGGTACTTCTTTCCTCAACACCACTGGAGCTTGTCTGGACTTCAAAAAGAAATGTGCTGTGCTGAATAATGTTGACTCCAAGGCTTATTACCCTCTGAGGAGCACATCTCTTCACACGTGTGGTGTCATCCTCTCTCCCAATGAAGATGATATGTTAGAGGAGGCAAGGTTATTTGCCAATGTCGGCAAGGAAGTTTGGCCTAAACCCACCGCTTATGGATCATTGAGTGAGCACATGGGACGTGCTCAAAAGAAGGGGGTGGATAGAGCTATTGGAACTCCTCTCATGACCACAAAGACTGAGTATGTTGGGTCCAAATCTTTGAAGAAGCTGAGCATTGATAAGGAAAAAGCTCCAAAATAAAGGGTCGTGGATATGGTGACAAAGATGCCTCCGAAGGTTGTAAAGGCTTCGATCAGTCCAAGGTTCCAAGGTGACTCGGTTAATCTTGGTGAGCTGACTTCTCAGGTCCTAGCCATCAATCTCAAAGGCAGGCCACACTCTTCAACCGCCTAAAAACCGGTTTGACCAGTCGAGCTTAACGACTTTAAACAAAAGCGCACTTGGGAGACATTCCCATGTTTATCCTTGTACATACGTTTCTTGCTTGTTATTTTTGATGTTTTGCTTTGAGTTTTGTCAGGTTTTGGCTTAAGGATGAGGTTGTAGACCAGTTGGAGTTGAGCAAAGGCCGCGGAAATGAAGAAAAATGGTGCAGGAGCCGATATCGGGTTCCGTATCGGCTGGCCAGGCCGATACGGTTATGGTAAAAATAATCCGAGGCTCAGTATCGGGCACCGTATCGGTTGGCCAGGCCGATACGGGATGCAGGAAATAAATCCGAGAGTTGATATCGGCTAGCGTATCGGTTGGCCAGGCCGATACGCTCTCACTGCCCAGGTTCACTCGACCTATACGCCTTCTCTTGGACCAGGTAACACTCCAACTTGTACATACTTGCATTTTAGCTTCTTTTCTTTCTTTTTCTCCTTTTGTTGAGTCTCTCTCTCGAGCTTACATTCCCACCGAGACGGTGTGAACTAAGTTTGGGGGAGAGGCTAGTTGCTAACCATGTTTTCTTTGTTCTTATTTTCGATTTTATCACTTGAGTCTCATGCATTCATCTAAGGCATAGAAAATCCAAAAAAATTGAACAATTTCAAAAAAAATTCAAAAAGAAAAGCATGTAGTTGCAATAGCATAATAGGATTGAGTCTAGTTGCATCATATAGGACGCATGCATAGGGAGAAATGATTGAATGTCCTTGTAAGACTGATTGAGTGATGACTTGTTCTTTATGCTAGTTGTTTGAGCCAGTTGATTGTCCTAAGATTGCAATTCAAGAAAGGCTAGAAAGTTAAGACGAACCATGCTCGGATTGCTTGCTTTGAAACTTGGTTTGAAACTGAAATAGGCTTTGAATTGACACTAGCTCTACCTAAGTGAGAACTTTAATGATGACATCTAATTATCTTACTCATGCTCTGTGTGCTAAACTCGTGGATACCCTAAAATATTTGAGCATTCTTATCCTTTCTACCCCTCTCTACTTGCTCAAATAGACTTTCATACCTTTCACCACCCTTCTTTCAAGCCACAAATACTATCTTAAGTGGTAGGCCTATTTGGAATGAGCTAGGTAAAAAGTGTTGAGTATGAGGCGACTAGGAGAAATTTCCATATAGATGCAAGCTCAACACCTTTAGCTTTGCAATAGGCTAGAATCCAAGTTTGGGGGAAGAGTTGGGAAAGGAGAAAGAGAGTAAAGAAAAGAAAGAATGAAAGGGATTTTGGTTGGGATCTTATGTTTGTTGGAAAAGTGTTTTAAAAGAAGAAAAGCTCTTATGTGTTTAAAGAAAAGAAAAGTGTCTCATATTTTGAAATGAAAAGAAGCCAAAGGCTCACCTTAAAGAAAGAAAAGAGACCATTGCTAAAGTAAGATTTGAGCTAAGTTAAAAAGAAAAGATTTGCCACTGTTTCGAAAAGTCTTTATTGATCCTTGGGGAGTTTGATTGGAAGGTGTCTGATTGAGAAAAGGGGATGAGGGAAAAAATAGCCTTGGTCAAGGGTAGTATCCATTTAGGTGGGCTAGACTAGGAGAAGAAGTAATTGGGGCATGGGTAGATGGAAATCAACCTAGTATGCACCAATTGCCTCTAACTCTTAGCATTTTACTATAGCTCATTCACTTCTTTATGAGAGAACCTTCATGCTTTTGGAGTAAACCCCTCTTTTTATTGAGATCACTTTAATCTCAAAACCTTGTCCCTTTGCCAAATGAGTTTGATCACCTTGCATTGAGTAAGATCCACTTGAAAACCTAATGAATGTTAAAGAGCTAGTTGATAGGAATGTTTGTCTAGGTTGAGAATTGAGCTAACAGTTTTGTCTTGATGAGCATGGCTAAATTTTTGGAGTAAGCCTAACTTGGTTGCATCTTGGTGACGTTGACTCGAATTGGAACTTGTTGATCTCAGTTTTGTCTTTGGATATGAGCTCCCGCCTTCAAACCTTTCTCCCAACTTGCTTTGATAGTCTTAAGCTTGCTTGTGGACAAGCAAGATTTAAATTTGGGGGAATTGATATACTTATATTTTCATGCATTTAGGCTATTGTTTGGATCATGTTTTACTTCTTTTTAGTTTCCTTTAGCTTCATTTCTTTGGTCATTGGTGTGTTTAGAGTATAGGATCATCTAGAGCTAGGTTTAGGCATTCTAGGCTTGCATTTGGAGTGTTTCCTATGTTTTGTAGGTTCTTGGAGTTGCTAAGGATGTTTGGAAGAGTTTGGAGGCTAAAGGAGTGATTGCAAGTGAAATGGTGATGAAGGACCAAATCTATGAGCTTGAAAGATTGAGTCATATGAAGATATTACGTTGACCTTTAGCTCTGGGATTCTGAATAAAAATCATGGGAAATTGAGTTAGCTTTCTAATGGAGGTGGTTTGAAGTCATTCAGAGCTATATGGAAAGAGTTATGCCTGATTTACTGGATGCATCTCAACACAGAAAAATCCGAGAGTTCATATCGGTCAGCATATCGGGCTGGCTGGCCGATACGACCCTTCCCAGAAAAATCCGAGAGCTCGTATCGGTCGGCATATCGGTCCAGCCGACCGATATCGTCCCCAGATTTTCACTTGGATCCGGGTCAACACCCGGTTTGTTCCGGGTTGACCCGGCTCGCACCCTTTTGACTATTTAAGCCAAAAACCTATTTTTTATTAGATCTTAAGCTTTATTTTATGTTCAAAACACTTTGGGAAGAACAAGTTTGATTCCTTTGGTTAATCTAGTACTTCTTTTGTGATTTCTTCATCAAATCTTTCAATCTATCTCTAGTCTCATATGATCAACATGATTTCTATGGATTTTGTTGTTCACATGTTGATTAGTGAGTAGTTCTTCATAGGGCTTATGGGTTAGGTTGGATTAGGTTGATTAGGGGTGATCAATGGATTTCTAGTGCTTGATTGTTTAAAATCTCATCTGTCAAGGTGTGTTTAATGTCTAATTAGCCTTGATCAAGTTGATTAGAATGCTTAAGATTTCTTGTTCACAACATGTTCGATGACATTCCTGTTCATAGCTTTGATAGAACTTTCACATTCTAGCGCATGAGAATGTATGTTTAGAGTGATTGTTAGTTGTTTGGAACTTGTTTGATTGCTTGCTTGATTCTAGTTCACAAATGAGAATTTGTTCTTGGATTAGGATTAAGTAAAGAGATTAGTATTAAGAGATTAAACTGATCGTATCGTTGTGTTCCTTGCTAGGAGGTTAGCTTGTTTGAAGTTTGAATTAGGATCCTTGATCATCCCGAGTCACCTCTCCGTTGACCTTGACCTTATGCCCTATCTTTATCATTGATTGAATTCGCATTCGTTTACTTGCCTTTTACTTACTTCTGTTTGAATTGTTCTCGTTAGGATTGTTAGAAACCAAAAACTTAATTGAGTGATTTGACTCTGAAGGATTAGTACTTGCCTATTGTTTTTATCCGTCCCAAAAAGATTCGATACCTCAAGACTACACGATAAGCTTGAGGAATTGGTACCTCAAAGGATTGCAAAAATCCCTGCTATCAAGGTACAAGCTCACAAAGTTTTGGTTATGAGAATTGTCTTCAGCTAATCTAATATTCATTTCCATGGAAGGTAAACACACAAATTCTGAAGATGATAATAGGAAGATAAAAGTTGGAAGATGTTTTCTTCTTGCCATTTTTAAAAAGTAGGCTTGTGACAAACAAAACACAAGAAGAATGAACATTGAACCTGATAAGAGAGTCTTTTACGCTCTCACTTCAGGAATGTATCAAGCTAGAAGAGATCATGAAGCAATTAGAGTGTAAGATAAACTGAAGCATGCAATGTTCTCTCTTGACTCTTCTTGGTCTTTTTACGCGATAAGAAGAATGGAGAAAAAAGCATGTGAAGTATCTAAAATGAACTAGGTATCATAATTATCTTGTATTAAGTGCAACAATATCACAAAGGGGTCTCGAATGAGATTTTTACAGTGAGCTCGTAGAGTAGTCTTGAAAAGTGTGTAAAAATAAGGTCCTTAAACTAGAGCCACCAAATTCCTTTTATAGCCTATTTTCCGAGCTCTCCATCCCGTGTATCTTGTAGTGTGCCTGTTGAAATGATCTCTGCGATCTTTGGACGGTTGAGCTGATCTTGGAGTGATTGACATTGACTAATCAGCTTTTCGGTTAACTTTAATATCTGGCACATACTCTTCAATACTCATGTTATCAGATTTTAGTCATTTTACCTCTCTTTTATGTCATCTTTTGGTTACATCTTGTATTCAAACATGTTAGTTTCTTAGGAATTTTGGTATTTAGAACCTTAAGTGCATTTAGAGTTTGGATTTGAATTATGTGTCTTTTTGGAGTGTTTTCTATGATCTTTATAGGTTGTTGGAACGCATGGAGTGAGGAGAGTTGAATTGGAAGCCCTAAGGAAGCTAAGGAGAACAAGGATATCATGTTGAAGCTCGGAGCAAACCATCGGATGACAATATCTGGTCATTATGGTCGATTTGCTTCTATCGACCATTTACATTGACCAGGTGAGTCAGATGCGGTTCCATCGACCACAATCCATCGACCATGTGCGGGCGATATGCTTTTATCGGCCACAATCCATCGACCATGTGTGGTCGATATGCTTATATCGGACTAAGCCCTTCGGGCACCTGCAAGCCGATATTCTTCCAATTTACAAGCGATATTTCGACCGTAATGATATCGGACGTATCCATCGGACAGCGAGTCCGATGCAATCCTATCAGCCAAGAATATCGGACAGGCTTCCAATGCAATTATATCGGACCAGCACACCGGCCAGCTCCGTCTGATGGAATATATTTCAACACATTTTATTTACAAGTTTGCCACTGCGTGGTTCCTACTATAAATATGTAATTTTGGGTTTGATAAACCTTAAGCTACCTAAGCATAGTTTTCTCTCTTCTTGTGTTTATGATTTAGGATTTGTAAACCTTTAATTTTGAGTTTTACTTAAGTACTTCTTTATATTTTATTGCCATCTTCTCTTAATCTCTCTCTTATCTTGTTATCTTACACTATCTCTATGGGTTTTGTGAGGAAAATGGTGATTGGAGAGCAGAGCTTTTAGGTTTTGTGGATGAGGTTGATATATGTGGTTTATGTGATGATTAGTGATACTTAAGACTTGATTATGAATGATCCTTCTATAATTTGGTGTGCTCTATGCTAGGTTGCAAAGAGTTGTTAAATCGAGATATTAGGTTTCTCATGCTCACAAGGTGTTTGATGAAATGCTTGAATGAACAATTTAGAGGATTTTCACTCTTAGCTTAAGAGATTAGTTGTCTAAGGTGATTATTCGAATTGAGAACTTGATTTGCATGCTTGTTTGTCTCTTAATCACAAATGAGAATTGATTAGGGATTACACAAAGGGACTAGACAAGGTATTTTATGGATATTCTTGCATGCTTGTCTTGCAATTTTCAATGAGAATTGAATGATTAGCATAGGAGTTATGAACATGAGAACGAGAATGAGATTAGCTTAATTAATGATCATTAGTCTTGTTTAGCATTGTTTGATTGATTGAAGCTTCTTTGATTGTCTCTAGACCATCTAATCTTCATAGCTTCATCCTAGGACCCTTTTTTATCTTATTTGTCTTCTTGTTTAGTGTCTTGTTCTTTTTTTCGTGCTTCATTTTCTTTCTAGTTTGTTAGGTTGTTAGATAAACTTCCATTTTATCAATTTTTCTTAGCTTGAGTAGTTTCTTGTATTCTTGATTGGTTGTTCTTCTTGCCTCTCTAGATGATACCTTAAGTACTACAATGATAGGAGTATACTTGAGGAATTGAGTTAGAACCTAGAAAAGTCTACCATCAATTTGGCGCCGTTGTTGGGGAGATGACTTAGTAGCCATTAGGATTTAGATTCTACTTTAGACTAAGCTTTTTTTGTTTTTGTCTGTGTGGTTACTAACTCTCTTTCAAGTGTTTGTTCTTTTTGCAAGGTGCAATCTGCAATTATAAGGAAGAGAGAATGGCTTCAGAGATAGCTTCAATGTTGAGGGCTATTCTAGAAGCTCAAGAAAGAGAGATGGCTTGGGGCTTTACAAGTGGTTTTGAAAGAACATCTACTTATCAAGATGATCTTCCAAGTGAGTACTCTCTCAAGAGTGCCAATATGGATATGGTGACGGATACCAATCTTGGAACATGGATCATGAGCATGAACCAACTCACTCTTCTCAAATCTCATATGATGAAGAACTTCTCAACATGGAAAGGATGGCACTGGATGGATAAGAGATGTACAATGAGAGCATAAGGATGATCAACACTGATTTTGCTCATTTGCCCAAGATGTAAGAATTTTTGAGTCAACACACGAGGAGAATGCTCAAGTCCAAAATGAGTTCTTGAAAGAAGCTGAAGAGACTATCAAGGAATAATGCTTCTTGGTTGCACTATTGGTGAAGACCTTGTGATTATGTATGAATAAGAGGATGATGAAGAGACAGTTATGAGTCATTCAACCTAACAACAATGAAGGATCAGGGGAAGTCGAGAGAGATGAGGAGGAGCCTTATGAAGATGGGTTGGTTGTTGAGTGCAAGGAGATCAAGGAAGAGTGAACACAAGATGAGCTCTCAATCATGGAAAAAGTGCCAAAGCAACCAAATCACATGCAAAAGCCAATTGGAGGATGTCCTTAGGAGAAACAAGATGGTCCCAATGAAGAATCTTCAAGGAAGATGAGAAGATGGATATCCAATGTCTCAACCTTTTCACAAGATTCTTGGTATAGCCTTTACCACACCATTGAGATTTCATGTTCCAAGAAAGATCCATTTTGAGGAGATAAGGAGGAAAGAGTTTAGGAGGTAGTTCTACCAAAAAAAAAGGTGAAGGGATAGTCAAGCTTAGTGAATTTAAACAAGCTCACTTGAGAGGAAATCTCATGTCTATCTTTTTGAGAGCTTTGGGTCAATGCAAAGAAGAAGGAAAAGAGTTTTCAGATTGAGCAAAGAGACTTCAATGCCAAATATGAAGCTTATGCCATGGTCTATGTTTGGGAGAAGTCTCATTCCAAATCAAAGATGCCTCCACCTCCCATTCCTTCTCTCCATTCCACTCTCCAAGTAACACTCTAACTTTTGTCTTTTTGATTTTGCATTTTTGATTTAGTGTTTGGTCTCTTTCTCTTACTTCTATCACACAAAGGACTGTGTGATTTAAGTTTGGAGAAGGTGACTAGTTGCTAATATTGTGGCTTGTGGTCTTATTTTCTCTTTTGCATCCTTTGAGTCTTATGCTTTCATTTATTTGCATTCAGAAAACCCAAAAAAATCGAAAATTTTCAAAAAAAAATCGAAAATTTTAATTTTTTTTTTAAAAAGAGAGCATGTAGTTGCATTAGTATATTACGATTTAGTCTAGATTTCATATAGGTTGTATTCATAGGGAGCAATGATATAAATTTCTTGTAAGACTTGATTGAGTGAAAACTTGTTTCTCATGCTAGTTGATTGTTCTCGGTTTGTATTTCAAGAAAGACTAGAAAGTAACGACAAACCATTCTTGGATTACTTGCCTTTTGTCTCAATTTTTGGCTGAAACTTGCTTTGATTTGATGCTAGCTCCACTAAGTGATAACTCTCAACTTAACATATAATTATCTTGCTCTTGCATTGTGCTGAACTCATGGATACAATACACATATTTGAGCAATTTTATCCTTTTTCACCACTCTCGTTTGCTCAAATAGATTACCATGCCATAGTCCACCTTTCTTTCAAGCTGATAGGTCAAGAATTATCCCTAGTTCTAACTGCAAGTATACAGTGTCAAAGTTGTAGTACTTAGGGTATCTAAAAATGGTCCGCAAAATACTAATAGAAAGTTTGTTTGTTCTCTATAACTAAGCATGTGCAAATAGTTGAAAAGCAGTAAATAGCAAGTAAAGTAAAAGTGAGTTTCGATATGAGAAAGCGCTAGACTTTGCTAGACTTAGAAAAATTCTCAGGAAATCAGTAGAATCAAGATTCAAATATCGATGTTCTAGAACTCGAATCACTAACATATAACAGACCAACTCTCGTTGTGAATATTAACTATGTCTAACAACCTAGAAAATCAAATCTCTTTGCGAGTTCTAGAGTTCTAAACATGCGTTAATTCCTTGTTCAATCGTTTACAATTTTCCTAAACCAAATCTCTTTGCGAATAGAAAAATTGCTCACCTAGTTTCTTTTTTAGTTAATCAACCAACTCTCCCTGCGCTAATCAACCTGATATCATTAATCTAAGTAGCTAATTCAGATTAATCATTAAGAAAAATCTAGATGAAGAATTAGAAGTTATGAATCCTAATTAATCAACTAATCTAATATTCCACAAAATCTCTTATGACAACCCCTAAATCTAACAAGTAAAATACTCAGACATGGTGAATGGAATACAAGAGATGATGAATAGAAAACCAAATAACATAAAAGTGATAGAAAACAGCGGTTCGAAATCGCTTCTCTCTCGAGTACAAGACCAGCCTCAAAATATTCCAATATCTGATTAAATAAAACTTAGCCTCAAAAATGGCTGGAAACCCTAGTCTAAACAAAATTTGGGTCTTTTTGTAAATATAGGAAACTTCTGGATAAAATGTATAAATCTCCAAAATCTTTATTTTGATGCGCACGAATTTCGTCCTTTAGTGGTGTCGACCGACACTAAACATTAGTGTCGCCCGAAACTAAGTGAAGATGCACCAAATGAACTCTGTGAAATCCATGTATGCTGCAGAACCACTCCAAAAGCTCATAGAAGCTCCAAATAAGCTCCAAACGTATCTAGACCTGCAAAGGACTCAAAAGACTCCAAAAATCACTAAAATACTCTAGATGATGACTTATATCATGGATTGAAAACCTGTAAATCTCTTGATATATCAACTTTCCCACACTTAGATTTAACTTTCCCTCAAGCTAACAGAAAACAAAGATCCGAGAAAGAAGTTTGAAAACACAGAAACTTGTTTCGTATTAAGAACATCACATTCACATTCACTTAATAGTCCACATGAAAACATGCCTGCAAAGATCAAAACCACAATGTACTTTAACACACTTAGAAACTATCCCAAGTAAACTCCACAATCAAACAAGAAATCCAAATTCACCATACTAACTTCTGCAAACAATTAAGTGCAGTCTTACCGAGAGGGTATAAATAAGAGGACGCATGGACTCTTACTCAGCAATTCCTTAATTGCAGATTGTCAATTTCTGGTTCTTTTCTTCTCTCTTTTCTCACCTCAGCAGCTGATTTTCCCCTTTGCATATAATTTTTTTATCAGCTGCTCTTCCCTCATTGGGGTATTACTTTGGACACATTTCATGAAGCACAAGAGATAATATGGTCTCTACTACTCTCGTGATCACTTCAAAGCTACTAGCTTATCCCCAGTTTATAACTCTCTTTTTTACTTTGCTTTAAGGGAAGTGTAATACCCTTTTTCACAAATTGGGTCAACATGCAGTAGAAATATCAATCGGGGCAGTTTTGTAATTTTCAGAAGATGAGGAGCATTCTGGTAATTTTACCAAAATACGAGCTGAAAGCCGAGATGGACCAAGTGTTTCTATTTTTAAGTAAAGAAAACATTTAGAAGACAAGAATGGAAGGAACGGGCTGTAAACGGGTTTTTCGGACTATCAGGAAAGGAAACTGATAGAACCGATAAAACTTGTAAAATTCGTTACGGGAGCTACTGATAGGTGTCTAGTTTTATCCTATTCTACTGCAAGTGCACAGTTATGTGATTGTAGTATATAGGGTATCGAAATCCACAGAGACTCCGGTCAACGATAGATCAAGAACGGTAGAGATTTAAACTAAGAAGAAAGCAATGTAATGTAAACTAAATAGCAGTTCGAGAAAGTAAATCAATAGCGGGATTGGTTGTGAAAGCAGTTAATTAAAGGCGCTAAGTCTAGGGCGTTCTCACGAAATCAGAAAAGCAGACAGTTTATTCAGTAAGGATCTAATTAGGCACAGTTCTAGAACTCAAATCACGGATATAGAATTAACCAACTGTCGTTGCGAGAATTCTCTAAGTCTAAGTGCAGCAATCCAAATTCCTTTGCAATTACTAACAGATTGAACCAGCATTAATTCCAAGTTTGATATGTTCATAATTAAACTAAACCAAATTCCTCTGTGAGAAGTTTAATTGCTCAACCTAAATAGTTCAGATTCTAAACCACACTTTCGTGTCGTATTTAGCAACCTAAGGTCTAGATTCTAATTGATCAGGTTAGAACTAGCTTTAAACACAATTTAGATTGAAGAACAGATAAAGTTATGAATCTTTAACTGAATTTAAATAAGTCTAGCAAGTCATGAAATCCTATGTGAGAAACCCTAAACCTAACTATGAATCTACTCAGACATAGAATATGAAGACATAATCAATGAATAATTAGATATCATAAAAGAGATTAAACAAGTAAAGGGGTTCGAAAACTTCTCCAAAACAAATGTAGTACAGGATCAGATCAGCCCCAAGAACTCTAAAAACTCTCTGCTCTTAATTATGATAGCGTATGTAAGCGTATCTAAAAACTGATCTAAAAACCTAATTAAATAGCTAAAACACGTTTTGGGCTTCTGTGTAAATATCTGGAACTTATGGGCTTTTTCTGCAATATCAGCATTCTTCATTAAACCGCCGAGTCTGGCCCATTCGCGCTGTGCATTGATCGATGCAGGTGTGCAACGATCGACGCAACCCTCAAATCTGGACAGTGAACTCTGTCTCTCGGACCAAATCTCCAAAATGCACCAAACAGCTCCAAAATCTCCACTTCTGCTCCAAATGTGCTTGTACCTAATAAAACCTGCAAATGACTCTAAAAGAACACCAAAAGACACTAAAACAGACTTATATCATGGCATAAAACCGGTAAAAACCATGATATATCAACTCCCCCACACTTAGCCTTTGCTGGCCCTCAAGCAAAACAAAGAACTAAAACATGGTGAAGAGGTTTGAAAACTCGTCAGAAAATCTTTTCATCGTTGAAGCAATAACACTCAGATTCCCCTTAGTAATCCACATGAAAGATTTCACCTGCAGACATCAAGACCAACATATACTTCCCCCACACTTAGCAACTGTCCTAAGTAAACTCCACAATCACATTCACGCATTCAAATTCACCCTACTGACTTCTGCAAGTATTTAAGTGCGGTCTCACCTAAGGAGTATCGATCAAAGGCACATGGACTCTTACCTTGCCAGCTCTAGAACACCATACTGTCTTTCTTTGGTCCCTTTCTTCTCTTTTCCCTTCCTTAGCATTCTGATTTTTCCCCATTGGGTATCATTTAATTTTTTTTATCAGTGCTCTTCCCGTTAAGGGGTGTACTTTGGACACATTCCATGGATGCACAGGATATGATAGTTGTAGCTACCACTCCCAGAGACCACTTCGGAGTTACTAACTCATCCTCAGTTTATTATCTTTTTTTTTTTTATGGAAGGGGAGAAGGGAACCAAATAGGACAGGTTTACAGGCTGTGTCAGAACTAACAAGGGAATCCGACACAAAGTATACCAAGCCCTTAGGTGAGAAAATTAAGTCAGTATTAAAGTGAAGTCAGTAAAAGGATCCTCTGATACCTGAAGTGATGTGGGTGTCCTCAGTAGGTTGATCCGTGTCTGGGTTTTCTAATAGTCAGAGATCATCTGCAACTTCATCCCAATGGTTACTTAAGTTCCTGCAAGTGCTATTAATCTTCTCAAAAATCATTGTTTCCTACTTAAACTTGTTTTGACTCGATAAATCAAATTTTGAAAAACATACTGACTCTTAAGAAAACAGAAAGATAGATGTCAGTAGCACCTCCCCCACACTTAAGACACATTGTCCCCAGTAGTGTCAAGCGAATGATTGGTAAAAAAAGAAAAGAAAAATATGTTAATGGATTGGTTAAGTTCTGTCGGATTTTTACCTCTGTCGCACCTGCATCGACCGTTGCTGGGCGATTTTCGTGTATGGTCGATCGTTGCTCAGGACCGCAACGATCGCTGCAATGCGATTGTGATCGTGTTGTGAAGATCGACATAGTGGTGTGTCGATCGACGCACTGCGAATACTCCGAGACCTGCAGACAAAAAATCACCAAAACCATAAACAAAACGTAAAATCCTACAAAAACACCAAAATTAAAATGCAAAAACGAAAACAGTGGGTTGCCTCCCACTCAGCGCTTGTTTAAGGTCATTAGCTTGACGCTTCAGCTGATCTAGGTAGAGGGTGCATCATCCAGAGGCAGAATCTGACCTTCTGGAATCTCGGCCTTAGCCCAATAATGTTTCACCCTCTGTCCATTCACAGTGAATTCATTACCTTCCTTGCTGGTTAGAACGACAGCCCCATATGGACGCACCTCTTTGATCGTGAAAGGACCGAACCACCTTGATTTCAGCTTTCCTGGAAACAAATGCAAACGAGAATTATACAAAAGTACCTGATCATTAGGCTCAAACTGTCTAGAGACAATCTTCTTGTCATGATAAGCCTTAGCCCTCTCCTTGTACAGCTTTGAGTTCTCATAGGCAAAATGTCTGATCTCATCCAACTCATTAAGCTGCACCAATCTCCTTTCTGCAGCAGATTTAAGATCAAAGTTCATCTGCTTTACAGCCCATGCTGCTTTGTGCTCAAGTTCCACCGGCAGATGACATGCTTTTCCATACAACAGATGAAACGGAGTGGTCCCAAGTGGTGTTTTGAATGCTGTCCGGTAAGCCCATAATGCATCATCCAGCTTTGCTGCCCAATCTTTCCTTGTTTTTCAAACTGTCTTCTCAAGGATCTCTTTGATCTGCCTGTTAGAGACTTCAACTTGTTCACTAGTCTGAGGGTTATAAGGAGTAGCAACCCGGTGATGAACTCCATGCTTCCTTAGTAGCTTCTCGAAGACCTTATTAATAAAGTGAGATCTTCCATCACTAATTACTATCCGAGGTACTCCAAATCTAGGGAATATGATGGTCTTAAACAGCTTAATGACCACCGAAGAATCATTGGTTGGACTAGCTATTGCTTCCACCCATTTAGACACATAGTCCACAGCAACCAAGATGAACTTATTCCCATAGGATGAGGGAAAAGGACCCATGAAATCTATGCCCCAGCAATCTAAAACCTCAACTTCCATAATGAAGTTCTGAGGCATCTCATGCCTCTTGCTGATCTTCCCTCTCCTATGACAGGCATCACACTGAGAGATGAAAGAATGAGTGTCTCTAAACATTGCAGGCCACCAG
Organism: Orychophragmus violaceus; assembly: GCA_030180135.1. Lineage (NCBI taxonomy): Eukaryota > Viridiplantae > Streptophyta > Magnoliopsida > Brassicales > Brassicaceae > Orychophragmus > Orychophragmus violaceus. The sequence goes on from CM058230.1 coordinate 37,134,947, forward strand.
AAACCTGCTTGCAGAACTTTAGACACAGTCTTGAATGTAGTAAAATGTCCAACATAATCTGATCCATGACAGTGGAATAAGATGTCTGGAACCTCTGATTCATCAACGCATCTCCTGTAAAGACCATCTAAACAGTGCTTATAGAGATAAGGCTCATCCCAGTAGTATCGTCTAAGATCCCTGAAGAACTTCTTCTTTGCATATCCCTTTAAATCATCTGGTTCAGCCTCAGCAGCAAGGTAATTAGCTATATCTGCATACCAGGGTCGATCAGTGGTTGCGACAACAGCAATTTCGAAGTCATAGTTTCCAATTCTGATCCTTAAAGATTCTGGGTTCGTATCAGGTCTGCATCGACCGTTGCATGTGCCTGCGTCGATCGTTGCTTCCCTGATACTTGCATCGACCGTTGCCAATGTGGCATCGATCGACACTGAGCGATTGTCCCGACAGTTCTGCAACTCTCTGCCCAAATCTGTCCGAAACACTGTACCGACCATATTGACGTTTTCCTCAGGCAAATAATCATTGATGGGCACGTCTTCCTCAACCAGCATCCTTGAAAGATAATCAGCAACTCCATTCTCAACCCCCTTCTTGTCCCTCACTTCAATGTCAAACTCCTGAAGCAGCAGAATCCATCTCAACAATCTTGGCTTAGCATCCTTCTTCTGCATCAGATACTTCAGGGCTGAATGATCATTATGCACAATCACCTTGGAGCCAACAAGATAGGGGCGGAATTTTTCAAATGCAAAGACAACAGCCAACAGCTCCTTTTCTGTGGTGGCATAGTTTCTCTGCGCATCATCTAGTGTCCTACTAGCATAATAGATAGCATGAAGCTTTCTATCCTTCTTCTGCCCCAGAACAGCTCCTACAACATAGTCACTTGCATCACACATAACTTCAAAAGGTAGATCCCAATCCGGTGGCTGAACTATTGGAGCGCTCACTAATGCTTGCTTAATCTGTTCAAAAGCAGTATGACAATCTGCATTGAACTCAAATTTGGTATCCTTACACAGGAAAGCAGTTAGTGGCCTAGCAATCTTATTGAAGTCTTTGATGAACCGTCTATAGAAACCAGCATGTCCAAGAAAGCTTCTTATAGACTTAACAGAATCAGGTGCCTGAAGGTTGGTCATTACCTCAATCTTAGCGCGGTCCATTTCGATCCCTGCTTCGGACACTTTATGTCCAAGAACAATACCATCTCTAACCATGAAGTGGCACTTTTCCCAGTTGAGGACCAAGTGCTTCTCTTCGCATCTAGTCAGCACCTTGCACAGATTATCTAAGCATTCATTATAAGATGATCCATAGACTGAGAAGTCATCCATAAATACCTCCATAAAATCCTCAATCATATCAGTGAATATGGACATCATGCATCTCTGGAAGGTGGCTGGCGCATTACAGAGTCCAAAAGGCATCCTACGGTAAGCAAATGTGCCATATGGACAAGTGAAGGTGGTCTTTCCCTGATCCTATGGGTGGATAGGAATCTGAAAGAAACCTGAGTATCCATCGAGGAAGCAATAGTAAGGGTGATTTGCTAACCTCTCCAGCATCTGATCAATGAAGGGTAAATGGAAATGATCATTCCTTGTTGCAGCATTGAGTTTCCTGTAATCTATGCACATCCTGTGTCCCGTCACAGTCCTAGTAGGGATCAGCTCATTCTTCTCATTCTTCACAACTGTAACTCCGCCCTTCTTAGGCACTACATGGACTGGACTCACCCAATCACTGTCTGAAATAGGATAGATGATCCCAGCATCCAGGAGTTTCATAATCTCCTTCTTAACCACTTCCTGTAGATTAGGATTAAGCCTTCTCTGATGCTCTATAGATATCTTAGAATCGTCCTCAAGATGTATCCGATGCATGCACAGCTCCGGAGAGATACCTGAAATGTCATCAAGAGAATAGCCAAGAGCTTTACGATGCTTGCGCATCTTGCTTAGCAGTAAAGTTAGCTCTGCGTTGTTCAAACTAGCATTGAGAATTACTGGATATGTCGAATTGGGTCCAAGAAATGCGTACCTTAGCCCGGATGGAAGTTGTTTCAGCTCGATTTTCGGAGCTTTTTCCTCGGCCCAGTCTCTGTCGACCTGCAACGATCGACGCTCAAGGTGTGTCGATCGATGCATCGCCGCGTCAGATATTTCCACCTGCATCACTACTTCAACAGAATCCATCAGCCTCGCATAGCACATTGCGGGCTCGTCCTGCAGGTATTCCAGCTCCATTATAGAGCTCAGTAAAGCTCTTTCTAGTGGATCTTCAGCATGTGACTTGTGAAACTACTCTGCAGCCAAATCACCTAGTGTGTCCACATAGAAAGTCTGTCCGTCGATGGTTGGTCTCCTCACCAGTTTGTCCATATCAAAACTCATCTTCAGATCACCCACATTCAGAATTATTCTGCCTCCTTGGCAGTCAATCATCGCACCAGCAGTAGCTAAGAAAGGTCTGCCCAAAATCAGTGGATCCTTTGGTTCCTCTCCATACTGCAGAACCACGAAATCAGTAGGTATCACACATTAGCCAATCATTATAGGCACATCCTCCAATAATCCTTCGGGAATTCTGATTGTTCTATCTGCCAAAACCAGTGATATCCTAGTGGGTATAAAATCAGTCATTCCGAGCCTCTTAGCAACTGAGAAAGGCATAAGATTCACACTGGAACCAAGATCACATAGAGACCTTTCGAATCTTTCTCTGTAGATAGCACAATCCAACACAAAGCTCCATGGATCTGTCAACTTCTCAGGAATTCTGCCCTGAATCACTGCACTACACACTTCGTTGATCATCATTACACTCTCCTCATTAGACCACTTTCCAGCAATTAAATCCTTAAGACATCTCTTCATCACAGGAGAAGTCTCCATAGAGTCAATCAAAGGCACTTCGACTTTCACCTTTCTAATGAACTCTTGGCACTTGGCGTACTGCTTATCGTTCTTAGCCTTTCTGGGATTCTTGGGATAAGGTACCTTAGGCTTGTAAACCCTTTCGGTTGACTGTTTCGGTTTCTCAAGTCTTGAACTCTCTGCAGTCGCCTTGTGTCGATCGTCACTGGCGTTGTATCGATTGTTGCTGGGCGACTTTGTTACGACAGGTTCTTCGTTTTCGCTTTGCATCGACCGTTGCTGAGTGGCGTCGATCGATGCATTGCGAATATCACGGATCCCATCTTCCAATTCTTCAATTTCCACGAGTTCTTCAACACTCAACTGCTTTTTCTGGCCAGGAAACAGCTCCTTACCACTTCTCAATGTCACTGCATTGCATTGATACTTGGGATTAGCATCAGTTCGCCCTGGGAGATATCCATCTTCCCTTTGAGCATATCCAGCAGTTCTTGCAACTATAGCGTCAAGCTCCTTCATATGTGCGCTCAGGTATTCAAACTTCCCGTTCAGATCCTCATAAACAGTACCTATCTTCTTGTCGAAGTCTGCAGCACTCTTAGTCTGACCTTTCAGCAGCTGTTCCATCATTGCCTTCATCTTACTCTCATGAGCAGTGGCTACAGGAGGTGCTTGGTAAGAAGATGATCCATAGGTTCCCTGAGTACCTTGTCCAAAAGGTTTCTAAAAACCACTAGTCTGTCTAAAGCCAGAGGAGTTCTGATTGCCTGTGAAGGCACTCTTCTGTCCTCCATTGAAAAACCTGTTTCCCTGCTGATTACCAAATCTATTACCTTGGAAACCAGATCCTCCTATGTAATTCACATCCTCTTCTTGAGTGTCCTCCTCAGTCTGAATTACCTCAACATCTTGGGCAAAGTGGACAACTTTCTTACCAGCTAGGAGATTACAAACTGTGTCCAGCTTAGATCTAATATCAGCAATCTCCGAATCCTCTACCTTTCCACCAGATTTCTTCCTCCTCTCATCAGTAGTCTTGCAACTGTTGCTGCTTACCAAGTTCTCAATCAACTGCTTAGCTTGTGCAGGAGTCCTGGTGTTGAAGTTTGCATTGCTGGAGTTATCCAACGCAGTCTGATATGGCAGATCTATGCCTCTGAAGAAGATACCTAGCAATGTGACCTCAGTAAATCCATGGTGTGGGCAGTCACGCTGGTACTTCTTGAATCTCATCCAGGCAGCTTTTAAAGGCTCTACAGGACCTTGGGAGAATGTCAGAATGTCCTGTCTGGACTGATCGGAACGCGCATCATCGTAGAAATGCCTCAGAAACTCGCTCTTAAGAGCATCCCAAGTAGTAAACTGCCCAGCTGGCAGTTGCTTCAGCCATGCAGCAGCGTCTCCAGCGAGACTGTGCGGAAAGAGCTTAAGAAACAGATAATCCTGGCAAACTCCATCATACTTCATGCCAGTGATTATATCCTCAAATTGATTGATGTGATCCATAGGTTACTCCGATGGGTGACCATGGAAAGCATTCTGTCTCATCAGCGAGTAGTAGATGGTTTTGATCTCAAAATCGTTCCTCTCAAAACCAGGAGGTACAAGAGCTGACCGGTTTGCATGAAACTCATCCGGTCTGTTGTAGTCAGCTAATGTCCTCTCATGGACAACCATCTGCCTACCATGGGCCTGTCCTTGGCCTTGCGCCTGCGGCTGTGGTTCAGGTTCCTCAACATCAAGGATCACACGTCCCTCAGCATCAATCCTCTGCCCAGCAGCATTGTGCGGAGTGTTATCTCGGTCCCTTAGGATACCGTTAGCATCTTGTATCAGGATCAAACGTTCACGTACCACCCTTGCTCTTCTTTCTCTTCTGTTAGTCCTCTCTAGTCGTCCAAGTTCTTCAAGTCCGAGATTAACGAGGTTCAAGTTCTGATTACTTCTAGTTTCACGCGTCTGCATAAACTGTCTGTAATCGTCAAGCAACGATCGATGCTAGCAGAGCAACGATCGATTCAATCTAAGAATTGCCTAGTGACGATCGAAACAAAGGTGCAACGATCGACGCTATGCGAAATCGGTACCTGCGACAGAAAGAAAACAGAGAGAAAAAAAATCAGTAAACGAAAATAAAAAAAATCCTAGTAAAAACCCTAAGTTCGAAGCTATCGAAGACTCTAAGAGTCCCCGGCAACGGCGCCAAAAACTTGATAGGTGTCTAGTTTTATCCTATTATACTGCAAGTGCACAGTTATGTGATTATAGTATATAGGGTATCGAAATCCACAGAGACTCCGGTCAACGATAGATCAAGAACGGTAGAGATTTAAACTAAGAAGAAAGCAATGTAATGTAAACTAAATAGCAGTTCGAGAAAGTAAATCAATAGCAGGATTGGTTGTGAAAGCAGTTAATTAAAGGCGCTAAGTCTAGGGCGTTCTCAGGAAATCAGACAAGCAGACAGTTCATTCAGTAAGGATCTAATTAGACACAGTTCTAGAACTCAAATCACGGATATAGAATTAACCAACTGTCGTTGCGATTATTCTCTAAGTCTAAGTGCAGCAATCCAAATTCCTTTGCAATTACTAACAGATTGAACCAGCATTAATTCCAAGTTTGATATGTTCACAATTAAACTAAACCAAATTCCTTTGCGAGAAGTTTAATTGCTCAACCTAAATAGTTGAGATTCTAAACCACACTTTCGTGTCGTATTTAGCAACCTAAGATCTAGATTCTAATTGATCAGGTTAGAACTAGCTTTAAACACAATTTAGATTGAAGAACAGATAAAGTTATGAATCCTTAACTGAATTTAAATAAGTCTAGCAAGTCATGAAATCCTATGTGAGAAACCCTAAACCTAACTATGAATCTACTCAGACATAGAATATGAAGACATAATCAATGAATAATTAGATATCATAAACGAGATTAAACAAGTAAAGGGGTTCGAAAACTTCTCCAAAACAAATATAGTACATGATCAGATCAGCCCCAATAACTCTAAAAACTCTCTGCTCTTAATTATGATAGCGTATGCAAGCGTATCTAAAAACTGATCTAAAAACCTAATTAAATAGCTAAAACACGTTTTGGGCTTCTGTGTAAATATCTGGAACTTATGGGCTTTTTCTGCAATATCAGCATTCTTCATTAAACCGCCGAGTCTGGCCCATTCGCGCTGTGCATCGATCGATGCAGGTGTGCAACGATCGACGCAACCCTCAAATCTGGACAGTGAACTCTGTCTCTCGGACCAAATCTCCAAAATGCACCAGACAGCTCCAAAATCTCCACTTCTGCTCCAAATGTGCTTGTACCTAATAAAACCTGCAAAGGACTCTAAAAGAACACCAAAAGACACTAAAACAGACTTATATCATGACATAAAACCGGTAAAAACCATGATATATCAGCTACATATATTCAAACGGAGTGAATCAAATTTCTAATTATTTCTAAAATAATATAGTATTTGATTAAGAAGCTTGGAGGAATTATTTCAGAGTCTACGGGGTTTTTTTTAATGAATTATGGGCAGAATTGGCAAATCAGATCAAGCGGGAATAAATAGAGTTTTGGATCGGCTTAAAGTTTTTGGATCCAATGAATGGGGAGCAGAAGTGACCCTGGAGTGAAACTTGTCACTTGCTTCTACACCTGGCGCCACCTGCTCATGTGTGGATTCAAAGAATCCAATTGGATTCATTGCATGGGATGCATGCAAATCAATCACTCAACCTCTCACTCTCTTCTCTCATTCAAAAATCACCAAAACCGACATATCGAGGATTAGTAAGTTTACTGATCCTAAACATACAGATCGAGGAGTTTATAAGAGATGTTTAGGAAAGATAAAGGTATGAAATGTTGTTGAGCTGTCTACGGGGTTAGCAATCCGCTAATCCCAAGGTAGTGGACTGAAGGAAGTAAAAGATGTGAATGAAATTAAAGGCTTGATTTTTAATCAATTGTTGTGTGTTGCTGGTTGATATTGTGTTGTGTGCAGGCTTGCTTGTTTGGTTTATCCCGGTCTTGGCCGGATAGATATCGTTGTGCGATACTTACCTCGGTCATGGGACCGGGTGATTTTGTTAGTTACTTGTTTTGGAATAAAACCGAATAACGGTGGTGGTGGTGGTGGTTCATTAGAACTTGCGGGGTATATTGGGATGTGTGAGGATTACCTGTTTGACCTTGACAGTGTTTTGCTTTGTGATAGAGTCCCAATGAGTCATGCATGTTTACTTTATTGCTCTAGGAATCTAGGGTGCATAGATCCCGCAAGTCTAGGATTGAAAGTGTTCCAGTACTTCCGATCCGATTGGATCTTTGGGTAGTTGCCTGATTGGATCGCGTGCCTTTGGGTGGTGATTCATGTTATGGTGTTAACCTACTGAGTGACGCGGTAGGTGTGTGGTATGGAGAATACGGGGTCATGTCTTAGGGCCGGACTGCATGAAAACTTAGGCTATCAAGGTGTAGCCCGAGTCGATGTGTATCGATGGAGTGAGAACAGTGTCATAGCTTGTAGGACTTCGTGTTTACGTTTAGGAGCCATGGGTTGGTTTAATTACCATGCCCGTAGCTAAATGTTCCCGTGGAAGTTACCGAGTTCGCATAGTGGGCCCAATGGCGTTAGTGTTGGTATTCGTGATAGATAGATCAAGTCTAATAGAGGGCATGTGCCAAAGTGACTTCGATTTCCGTAGTCTTTACTATCGTTAGAGAATGCTTGTGTGTTGTGGGCTTATAATGTCATGGTGGTACCTGATAGGCTATTTTCTTCCGTTTGTTATTTTGGGTTTTGGGGCGGGATTAGTAATTGTATGTAAGATTAGAAGCCTTTAGTGGGAACCGACTCGCTGGGTGATCATAGATCGCTCATTAGAATCTTTTTGTTGTTTTTCAGGTTAGCTTAGCTCGACGGACATGGGAGGTCCTCGGTGTCTCGGGATTGCTGTTGGGCCAGGGTTTGATTCAATTGTTTAGAGTGGTTTATTTCGGTTCCGCTTTTATGGCGCCTGTTTATTTCTTTTCTTTATGATTGTTTGAGATTATAATTAAATAGGCTGAATTATTTTTAAAAGACTTAAAACGCTTAGAAATGAAATCGCTTCCCTGATATAAGGTTTAGTCCGAACCGACACAACTCATGGAAGCAATAATGGTTGAAAAGCCTCGTACTGTGGAAGCGAGGTAATCTAGTCAAAGGTTGTCTAGTTTGAGCCTTTGTCTCAGACCGGATTGTCTCTGGCTTTCGTATTGTGATGAACTTTTCATGTATGGCTTGCTCGGGTTCGATCGGTCATGTTCTTGTTTGATTGTTGACCGGTCAGCTCGACGGTCAGCATTAAACTGGAAAGGAGCGTTACAAGAAGGGAGAAGGGAACCATTCTCAGACAGATTTACAGGTATTTCAGGACTTGCAGAGGAGTCCAATAAAATGTATACCAAGCCCCTGGGTAAGAAAAATTAAGTCAAGATTAGGGGTGAAGCCAGTAATGGATCCTCTGAATACCTGAAATGATATGGGTGTCCTTGATAGGTTGATCCGTGTGTGGTTCTCTAATAGTCATAGACTTGTCCAGTGGTCACTTAGGATCCTCTGGAAGCAAAAATTTCCTCGAAAAGTCCTAGTTTCTTACAAGTTTTGACTCAATAAAATGACTGAAAAACAATCGGCTGACTCTAAGAAAACAGAAAAGCTGCGTCAGTAAATTACCTCTCCCACAATTAAACAACACTGTCGGCAGTGTTATGGAAGCTTGAGCTCTAGAGAACAAGGTCAAAATGAGAGAGAACTGATAAAAATAAGAAAACTTACCTCGATGCGGCATGTGTGTCGATCGACACTAGTCTTAGCCGACATAGGATTGGGAAGTGTCGAACTTGCACGATTATCGTGCGCTTCGAGTGGAGTGTCGACCGACACTAAAAGGAATGTCGACCGACACTGATGTACTCGTCTTGTTTGTCATGTTTATGGCACACCAAAGACATAAAAAATCAAAGTAAATAAAATCAAAAAAAAAAAAAACTGACTCAACAATGGGTTGCCTCGCACTCAACGCTTGTTTAGTCATTAGGTTGACTATGGTTAAGAAGTCAGGCTCATGGGGTTTCGACGGAGGCGGAGAGTGCCTTTATGAAAGATAAAGGGTGTACTCGGAGCTTGGGTTGGATAGAGCGTTTCCTTCCATTCACAGTAATGAAGTTAGGAGGTTTAAGTTAGAAGGTGCATACCTTCTCTTTGGTGGATGTGTGATGTTTGGAGCATTCTTCTTAGGAGCAGTTGCACGCTCTGAAGATGTTAAAGTAGATTCTTGACAAGCCACCATCTTCTCTTCTCCAATATCAGACATTGTAGCCTCACCAATCTGAATCTATGGTTCCACTTCAACACTAAATGCCGGACCATCAATGGTAGATCTTTGCAGCTTGTCCATCTTGAAGTACAAAGGCTTATCTCCCAGATGGATATCAATCAGACCTTACCTCACATCAACGACTGCTTGGGCTGTGGCTAAGAAGGATCTGCCAAGTAGCAGAGGATCATCCGATTCAACATCATATTTCAGCACTACGAAGTCTGTTGGAATCAAGTATTTTTAAAGTCTAATAGGGATGTCCTCAAGAACTCCTTCTGGGATCCTCTTCGATTGATCAGTTAGGATTAGAGAGATCATAGTCTGATTGAAGTCCTGTAGTCTCAATCTTACAGCCACAGAGTATGACATGAGATTCACACGAGATCCCAAGTCACACACAGAGCGCATGAAGCTGTCCTTGAAGATAGAGTAATCTAGCACAAAGATACGTGGATCTGGTAGCCTCACTGGAATCTGATTTAGCAACACAGACCCGACTTTCTTAGAGACCATCACCATCCCTTCTTTCAAATCTACATCCCTAGAGATCATCCTTTCTGCATACATCCGCATATAAGGGTGCATTTATGATATATCAACGATTGGGATCCCTGTCAGCTTTTTTCCATTTATTCCTTGCATCTAGCTAGCTGCATTCAGTTCCTATTTGGACTTGTCAGGATGTCTAGGGAATGGAATCTTTGGTTTCTAAGAGTTCTGTTATGCACAAGTTTGAGATCGTAGAGAACCGTGTCTTCTCGACCATAGTGTCAATCGACACTAAAGTGGTGTCGTTCGACGCTCGATGTATATAATGAATCCTTTGTTGATTTCCCTAGAATGTCGACCTTAGAATCAAACCTGGTCGATTTCTCTTCGTCATCAAGATTCTAAATCTCTTCTTTATATGAGTGTCGACCGGCATTAAAAGGGTGTGGAACGACAGTGGATTCTGTCGACCCTTCCATGTCGAGCGTGGTCGATTTCCGTCCGTGCTTGAAACTCGAAAAATCAAGAATTTCAAAGAGTGTCGACCGAACTGATCATGTGCGTCGACCGACACTAAGTATGCAACTTCGGATTATGTACTGTTTTTCATGATTTTCACAGCCTTGACCCCAATCTCTTCTTCCTGATCCAACCTATCTTCAATCTGAACCGAGATGGCATTGATATGTGCATTCTGAACATTCTTCTCCTTGACTGAACCTGAAATCTGAGCCACTTGTGTATCCAGCTGCTTCGCATGAGTGTTCAAAGCCTCAAATTTCCCATTCAGATCAGTGTACAGAGCATCAATCTTCGAGTTAAAGATCAATGTGGTCTGTTGTTGTCCCTCAAGAAGTTGCTCCATCATAGCTTCAAGTATGCTTTCATGAGTTGGTGCGGGAGATGTTTGATAAGTTGAAGCTCCATAGTTCCTTGAGAAGGAATTGTTCTGCTGCTGGAAAGGTTTATGGAATGCAGACTTCTGAATGAATACATAGGTTTTGAGTGCCATGTAGACTACCATATTTTTGACTATGAAATCCAATTCCTCCAATGTAATTGACAGATTCCTGTGCACATTCTCTAACTGGTTTAGTGGTTTCAACCTCTTCAGAAAAGTTGACTTGTTTCTTTCCCATCAAAAGACTGTGCATAGAGTCCAACTTCTTTTGCATTTCAGCCATTCGAGTTCCATCCATGCTGCCTGCAAGTGTTTCCTCTCAAAGCCTGCATTCATGGTACTATTGCTAGTGACCAGGTTCTCAATTAGCTCACAAGCTTGCTTGGTAGATCTTGTTTTGAAGTTCCCATTGCTTGAAGCATCCAAGACAATCTGGTACCACCAGTTTACACCAATAAAGAAGATGTTCAGTAGCTGCATGTGAGAAGCCATGGTGTGTGCAGTAACATTGATCCGCCTTGAAGCGCACCCAAGCAGACTTAAAAGCCTCAGTAGGACCCTGTTTGAGCTTGGTTATCTAACTTCTCAGCTGTCCGATCTGCCATCATCATAGAAAATGCACAAAAGGCCTTCTTGATAGCATCCCAAGTAGTAAGAGTACCAGCTGGTCCCCACCAAGAGAGTGTGGGAAGAGCTTACAATGTAGGAAGTCTGATCTGACTCCTTCGTGCTTCATAGTGGTCACAACATCCTCGAACCTCTCGATATGGTCCATGGGATGCTCATTGGGATATCCATGAAACATTTTCTGTCCTACAAGAGTGAAGTAGGAAGTCTTCAACTCAAAGTTGTTCCTCTCAATTTCAGGAGGTCTGATTGCAGATATATTAGCGTAGAACTCATCTGGTCTGTTGTAATCAGCTAGAGTTCTTCATGGTAGCACAATAACAACTGGTTCAGCATTTTGCGCATTACCACCCCTTGAAGAATAAGCTATGCACCCTCAAGAGTTTCATTGACAATTATCTGAATCACGTTTCCATTAGCGTCCAACCTCTGTCCTTGGTCATTGTAGACATGACCCTCACGATCACAAAGAACACCATCTTTACCAGTAACAACAATCACAACACGGTTCATTTTTTCTTGTGTCTTCGCTTTTCGGTTCGTGCGTTCCAACTTAGCAAACTCCTGGTTTGAGAAAAAAAAGCTTGTCGTCTGGGTTGCCTCTAGTGTGACGATTAGGCATGCACAGAAGCCCACACTAAGTGGTTTGTGTCATGTTTCTGTGCTGTCGAGTCCGGTTTTGATTGATTGCCTCTCGGTGTCGGTCAACACTAAGCTTTCACGAACGGTTCTTGCACAGAAAAACGAAACGAAGAAGGAAGTAACAAAGAAAAAGAAAAGGAAAAATAAAAAGCTTAGTAAAGATATAGAACGAACATCTATCAATAAAACAGAGGACAAGAGCAACAACGCCAAAAACTTGATAGGTCAAGAGTTATCCCTAGTTCTAATTGCAAGTGTAAAATGTCAATGTTGTAGTACTTAGGGTATCGAACAATGGTCCGCAGAATCCTAACAGAAAGATCGTTTGTTCTCTATAACTAAGCAGGTGCAAATAGTTGAAAAGCTGTAAATAACAAGTAAAGTAAAAGTGAGTTTCGATATGAGAAAGCGCTAGACTTAGGAAAGTTCTCAGGAAATCAGGAGTATAAATTAACAAATCACTCAAGATTCATATCATTGTTCTAGAACTCGAATCACTAACATATAACAGACCAACTCTCGGTGCGAATATTAACTATGTCTAACAACTTAGAAAACCAAATATCTTTGCGAGTTCTAAACATGCATTAATTCCAGATTCGTTCGTTCACAATTTCCCTAAACCAAATCTCTTTTCGAATAGACAAATTGCTCACATAGGTTCTTTTCTAGTTAATCATCCAACTCTCGCTGCACTAATCAACCTGATATCAATAATCTAAGTAGCTAAATCAGATTAATCATTAAGAACAATCCTAGATGAAGAACTAGAACTTATGAATCCTAATCAATTAACTAATCTAATATTCCATGAAATCCCTAATGGGAATCCCTAAATCTAACAAGTAAACTACTCAGACATGGCGAATGGAATACAAGACATGTTGAATAGAAAATCAAATAACATAAAGGAGATAGAAAAATATGTTTTCAAAATCTCTTCTCTCTCGAGTACAAGACCAGCCCCAAAATCTTCCAATCTTTGATAAAATAAAGCTTAGCCTCAACAATGGCTGAAACCCCTAATTAAATAGTCTAAACACGATTGAGTCTTCTTGTAAATATGAAAAACTTCTGGTTAAAACTTGAAAATATCCAAAATCTCTATTTTTGACGCTCAGGAATTTTGTCCTTTAGTGGTGTCGACCGACACTAAACATTAGTGTCGCCCGACATTAAGTGCATACGTACCAAATGAACTCTGTGAAATCCATATATGCTGCAGAATCACTCCAAAAGCTCCCAGAATGTCCAAATAAGCTCCAAATGTACCTATACTTGCAAAAGACTTAAAAGACTCCAAAACAACTAAAAGACTCTAGATAAAGACTTAGATCATGTCTTGAAAACCATGATATATCACAAGCCCTTAACACTATATTGAGATTAAGGTCTCCTTGGAATGATCTTAGCAAAAAGTGTTTAGTTGGGAGCGACTAGGAGATATTTCCATATTATATGCAAGCTTGACATTTTTTGGCTTTGAAATAGGCTAGGATTGAAGTTTGGGGGGGGGGGGGGAGGGGATTGGGAAGAGAAAAGAGTGGAAAAGAAGTAAAAGATAAGGGAAGAAGTAGAGGATCAAAGTTATGTTGGTAAAGTGGAGGCAAAGATAGCTCTAAGTGATAAAAGAAAAAGTCTCTAGAAGTGACAAGAAAAGAAGCCAAAAGGCTCACCATTAAGTGAAAAAGAAAAGAGACTATTCTAAAGGAAAATAAAAGAGAGCTAAGTTCAAATGAAAAGAGTTACCATTGGGTTGTAACTTTGTGAATGATCATCTGGATGTTAAAGTGAAAAAGTGTTTGATCAAGTTAAGAGAAAAAGGCAAACGTAGCCTTAGAAAAGGGTAGACAACAATTAGGAGGGTTAAACTAGGAGATGAAGTTATTTGGGGCATTTGATAGATGGAAATCAATCTATTATGCATCAATTTCTTCTAAACTCTTAGAATTTTGCCAAAGCTCATTCATATTTCGAGGGAAACCCTTTGCTATTGGAGAAACCCACTTGATTGAGATCACTTTCATCTCAAACAACTGTTTTTTTACAAGATATACATTTTACCTTCCCTTGCATTTGACCTTGAAGTTCAGGAGTGAGGATAGCTCTTGCACATGAGAATGGCATAGACCTTCCCTTGTACTCAATTGCCCCATCCTTAAGCTTCAAAAGTAAAGAGTGAGAGTGCTAGGACTTTGAGTGAGAGTAGAGGTTGTGTGTGCTTTTTCCTTCTTCTTTTTGCTCTTAAGAGGAGCTTCTTTGGCTCCACTCACCCCCTATAATGGAACACTTTCCAAGTGTTCACTCATAAAATATTGACTATTCTCTCCAACCAAAGCATCTTTCACAACTTGTTCGATCTTTGGAGAGTGAAACTTCTCAACCTTATAAACTTGTGGCTCCTCAATCCTCAAATCTCACAAAAAGATTAATCCACAATACTCAAGCTTGGCAAGACTAGCAAAAGTTTTTTCCTCCTCAAGATCAAGGTAACTTGTTATGGTTACACATGTGTTGATGGAGGAATACTTCATGGGATGGAACACCTCATCATTCACCTTTGTGAGCACTACCCTCTTGTTGTTGAAATCCATTGTTGCACCGGGAGTGTTGAGAAAATGAATGCCTAGGAAATTAGGAATAGAGGAAGCTTCTTACCCTTCTTCATCTTCATGACCACAAAATCAGTTGGGATGGTAAAATCTCCAATCATCACCGGGTAGTCTTTGAGCTCCCCATATGGTTCTTTGTTTAAGAACCCCCAAAGGTAAGAGTAGATTTTTAACTCTCAATGCTCTTGATACCCAATTCCTCAACCATCTCAAGGGATATAATACTCACATTTGAGCCGGTGTCACACAAAGCATCCTCAATCCTCAAGTGACCAAGAGAGAAATTTAATGAGAACCGGCCCTGTGCTCCTATATTAGGAAGTGATGTAGGAGCTATCTTGGTCGTGGGTGGCTCTTCCTCAACCATGTCTTCATGCATAATTTCTTCACAAAGACCAAGAATGAACTCCTGAATGATATCTTCGTCATCCAACTTACCATCTTTCTCCTTCTCAAGTGGAGAACCATAGACAAGGGCTTTAAATTCAGCTACAACCCTTTCATTTCAGCATTGGAGTAGATGGTGTTGTAATGGTTTGTGGAATCATCCTTCCCCTTTTTCTTCTCCATTTGGATCACTCTTGAGGTCAAAGTCTCAAGCTTGGAGGTGAGATCTTTGAAGTTGTCATCAACCTTAGAATGTATATCAACCATCTTCTTTCTCAAATCCATTGCACCATTTTCTTTTCCTTGGATTAGTTGTTGAAGCATTGTCTTCATTTCAAAACTTTGATCCAAAGAGGTAGAATCTTGGGCTTGAGGGTTGTAGGGAAGCTTAGGTAGGAAACCTACTTGTTTCCCTTGGAAGTTTCATTTAGGAGCTTAACCTTGTTGCTGATAGAAAGGCACAAAGCCTTGTTGAGGTTGATAGCCTTGGCTCATTTAATTTTTTGTAACCACATTGGAAGTTCCCTAGTTAGCTTCCTCTTGAGTAATTTGATCCACTTCCACAACTTCTTGAGAAGCTTGATTTGTGCAATGGTTTCGAATGAAGTGGATCTCCTTCTTCTCATTAGCTTGGATAACCTTATCCAATTTGTCATTCAAGGCTTGAATCTCTTTGCTAGTGGCATCTTCAACAACCTTAACTCCCCTAGAAGTTCTGTAAAAGTCCTCATTGTAGTTCCCATCACTCAAAGCAAGATTCTCAACTAGCTCCATTCCATATTCTACATCCTTTCCTAGGAAATGGTCATTTCTATTTGTGTCAAGAAGCATTCGGATTTTGGGAAGAACTCCACGGTAAAGATTAATGAGTTGTGTTTCCTTAGAGAAACCATGATGGGACACTGTAAGGTGTAGCCTTTGAACCGTTCCCAAGCTTCACATAAGCTTTCATTTTGTGTTGAGAAAAACTCGAGAGCTCGTTTCTTAATCTAGCTGTGCGGGAGCTTGAGAAGAACTTTTTGAGGAAAGATTTCTTGCATTGATCCCAAGAGGTGAGCGAACCCTGAGGTAAGTTCTTCTCCCATAGATGAGCTTTATCCGCAAGAGAGAAAGAGAATTACGCAGCTTGAATCTATCCTCAGACATTCCATTGACTCTAGTTGTGGCACAAATATTGTTAAAATGATCAATATGGTCTAGTGGATCCTCCAATGCAAATCCATGAAACTGATTGTTCTGAACCATGGTGATGATGATGGCCTTTATATTAAAGTTTTTGTTAACTACCGGAGGCGGAGGGATGCCTTGTCGATTGTCATGAGTGTTGGGAGCATCACCCCCTCCAATGGTTATACCTCTCCTTTTATGGTTCTCAGCGCAATTAACGCCATCACCTTGGCCAACATGGTCTACATTGCCAGCATTCTCATTGTGTTGGTTGTCCATGATGTGTTCCAACCTTCCAAAATGAGTTAGTCTCTCTTGAACTCTCTTTTCTCTAGCAATTGATCTTTCCAAGGCTCTTAATTATGTCTTCAACTCTTTCAACTAAGTTTGTTGGACCTTGAGACCTTGTGTTCATGCACCTATAAGAGCAAGAAAGATAGAAAAGTAGAGAGAAAAGTAAGGTAGCAAAGGAACTTAGTCTCAACAAGAAATAAAAATCCTAATGACTTAAGCTAAACCCAATTGGTAACAGCGCCAAACTGATAACAAGATTTTAAGTCTTGGATTTTGAGATCAATTACTCAATCTACAAGACAAATGTCTTTGTAGTATAGATTGAGGATCAATCCAAATGGGTTAAGTTTAGTAACACTAAGAATGCATACAACTCTACTGAGCTAAGCCAAACAAAGATGATTTTAAATGAACAACCTAAGTGATCAAAGCAATAACAAACAAGAAAGCAAATAGAAGTTAATGCAATAAGAGAAAATGGTCTAAGATGAGTTCAATGTACTAGGACTATCAAGGGATGATCTCACTTAGGTGTTTATTAATTATACAAGCAAATAGGTAAGGTTCAATGATCTATCAATAGCTAATCACACTCTTATGTAACTGAACATATACTAATCAAGGATTAATCCATTTTTCAATATAAAATCCAAGATATCATGCATTTAATCTCAATCATTAAACCATTCAAGCAAACTTTAATCCTTGGTATAGAACTCAAATCATTAGATCAATCATATCTCTAGGAAAAAATTTCTTTAATCAATTCCCAATCAAGAAAAATCTATCAAGTGTGATCAAAAATCAATTAAGCATGCAAAACAAGTTTATTTGACTAGTAAACACCTTAGACATCAATTCTCATTGGCTAAGCATGCAAAATCTCTAATTAGTTTCTATCAAGCATTTAATCAAACACCTTGTGGGAAAGAAAAAAATCTAATATTTAGATTCAACAATTTCTTGCAATCTAGCATAGAGAACAACTTAATAGAGAAGAATTGACACAAATAAAGCCCTAAACACCTTTAGATCATCCCTAATCAAGCTCTAATCTACTTAATCTCAAAACTCAAATAGAACTAGTCACTAATCATATTGATCCCATCAAACCCATAGAGATAATAATGAAAATCATGATTAGAGGCAAGAGATTAATAAAAGATAACAAGTACTTGATTAAACTCAAAATAAAATATTACAAAAATGTTTGATCTCAAAGACGTAAAGAAAAATTCATAAGAAAGGAGATCATCCCAAAATTAGGTCTAAAAACATTATAAAGGTCCAAGGGTTGAGTGGCATTTTGGTAAATAAAAAGGGTTCGAAAATGGTCAATATCGACCAAGCCTGGCCGATATTCTTGGTTCAATGGAATGGCGTTGGACAGCCTTAGACGATGGATGGGTCGATGGAGTTACGGCAGGATTTTGTCTTGAAATGTTGGGAAATATCGAGCCATGGCTGGTCGATATCTTTCGTCCGATGCAAGACAATTGGGCTAGTAAGTCCGATGCAATATGGTTGATGAAACACCATAGGACAAGACGACCCGATGCAAGGATCTTGATTGTATGAGCAAGTGAACAATTCTGTGATCGTCGGGCAAAACGGGCTTGGGCCTCGCTCTTCGGTTGGTGGTGATTGACGACGTGTGTGGCTCATGACGTGCATGGGCTTACGTGCTGCATGGTCTTTGAAACCAAACCTTTTCCTCAGCATACAAGTATACGAAGAAACTCAAATATCATCCAAGCCACAACTAACACACCTAAAATAAACAAATGCAAGTATATACACACATAACCATGCGTAAATGCATGATTTTCAGCCAAATATGCTAAAACATGAGGTTAAAACACCTAAAAATAGAATATAACAATTATTTAAGTCAATATAATAAATAAAGAATTAAATTATAATAAGGTTAACAATATAAAATACTCAATTACATTAAGATAACTTAGTAATCAACTAATTTGAGTGTCAATAAGAGCTCAAAAACACTTTTCAATTAATATAAAATTTGATAGAATATGTTATTTAAAATACCAATGAGAGACAAAGATAGCATAAAGAAATAACTAAAGTAAAGACTCAATCAGTTGTGAGAATGTAATGAACATGAATAACTTCACAATAGTTGATTCCACCATCACATTATGTTTTTCAATTAGGATATATATTATAACCTCATTCTCCAGTTAACTGATTTATCAATGACCTTCATTTTCTGTTTGATGATTAAACATCTAATATGAAATCAAGTGCATAATCAATCCAAAGAAGTTTGAAATCATCATTGATATGATTTTCATCAACTTAACAAGAAAACTCACCCCCTCTCAAATTACATAATTGACGATGTATCATTACTATACAAATTGCTCATATTCGATCTTTAGCTAAATCAGTTGAAGGTTCAACTGAAAAATGGAGATACCTAAACGAAACACCTGAACTGAACAGTGAAAGTTCACCTAACTTCAAAGCCTAGAGTAAACACCTTTACTTCACTTCAGTTGTGTTGAGAAAATGTTCGATCTGAGGTTCCTCCTAATCAAGAACACTCTCTTACATGCATAGTCTGGGTTTTCTGTTTCCACATTGCTTTTCACTCCATATGCAAAAATGGTCCATGTGGTTGTATTAACACACACAATCATGTTTAACTCTATTATTCCAAAAAGTCTTTACTCCATACCATTGGTACATCCTTCATAGTGCACCATTAACCACATGTTAAGCGGAAACATCATAGACATGGTGGAACTTCAAGAAAATATCTGCACGAAAGGACAGAACTTCAAGAAACATTATGATATTTATTGGTAGATATGAAAACAAAATAAGACAATTGTGCAACTAATACAACTAGTCACAATTGCTTGATTTTTGGATATTGCAGAACAAGGAAAAGCTCGAAAATGGTTTGTTACTTTGCTGCAAGAACATGTGGGAAGCATTTGAGATTTCATTAGAGGATAAATAATTTGAGAATGAATGCTTTGAGTTTGATTGGCTCTTATGATGTAAATGCAACGGGGGAGTGGAAGAATCAAAGACAATGGGGATTCATGAGCATGTTCAACGATAAATTAATGAACATGAAGGTATAAGCTCACAATGTTTTGGTTAGATTATCTTATGCTAGATCTAATATTCGTTTCCTTGGAAGGTAAACACACAAATTCTGAAGAAGATTGCTAAGAAGAGAAAGGTTGCAAGATGTTTTCTTCTCGCCATTTTTAAAAGGCAGGCTTGTGACACACAAAACACAAGAAGAAGGAACATTTAAGCTGATGAGAGAGTCTTTTACGCTCTCACTTCAGGAATGTATCAAGCTAGAAGAGATCATGAAGCAATTAGAGTGTTGGAGAAACTGAAACAGGCACGGTTCTCTCTTGACTCTTCTTGGTCTGTTTTACGCGAAAAGAAGAAAGGAGAAAAAAGCATGTTAAATATCTAAAATGTTAAGTATCCAAAATGAATTAGGTTTTGTAACTATCTTGTATTAAGTGAAACAAAATTAAAACGGGGTTTCAAATTAGAGTTTTACAGTGAACTCGTTGAGAAGTCATGAAAAAGTGTGTGAAAATAAGGTCCTTAAACTAGAGCCATAGCCTTTTATAGCCTCTTTGAGGAGCTCTCCATCATGTGTATCTCATAGTGTGCCTGTTAGAACGATCTCTAAGAACTTTGGACGGTTGAGCTGATCTCGAGTGATTTGAGTTGACTAAATTAGCTCGTCGTTAACTTTAATATCTGGCACATCCTCTTCAATACACAGTTATTTTCCAATCGATATTGCGGAGACCGGATGGGGATTTTCTTGGGATGGAATGATTTCTTTAAGTCGACATGTTTAAGTGATAAGGTCTTTCGGTCTTATCGGGCCAAATCCATGGAGTGGATTTGTTTTGTACCAACAATTGCCCCCAGTCCATTAATTATATAAGAGTTAATAATTAACTAGAGGGAAATGTAAAGTCCCTCCGAATGCAGAGTTCTAATCCGCTAACGTCAACTTTCTTGTTTAATATTTGAAATCAATATAAGATTTCGTATCCAAAGATTGAGGTTTCTCGAGTCTAGAGATCTGTGCGAAGGGAACTGCCACAATTTGAACTTGAAGATCCAAATTCAAAGGTGAAGATCTACGGGAGTCAATAGATCTCTGCGAACTTGAGAGTTGTTTTTAAACAAAATCATGAGCGAATTTTACATCCGACAGTTGAGATTTGTGGAAGCGAGAGATCCGTGGGGATTTCGAGAACCGTCGTAGTCATCCACTTTAAAATAACCGCACACGTCCCATCAATAACTCCCACATGCTACCTCAAGTTAACTTCTTAAGGACCATTTTCTCTCTACTAAGCTCATTTATTAATTTTTCCGAGAAAGTGTAGGACATGATTTAGATTTTTGTAGAAAGATTTCTTTGGTTTCACATTTAGCTTTGCAAAAAAATCCTTTCTTTCTCAATCTCCTTCCTCGTTTTCTGTTTTTAATCCAATTTAGTTTCTTTATTCAGATTCCGTCATGGCATTAAACCGATAAATAGGAGATGGAGCGGGTATGTCCGGCATAACGAGGGAGCTATTGTTCGGGCCATACAGACCGTTAAGGGCTACTCGAGAAAACCTTGAAGAAATGCGGAGAGTTCATAGGTTTGTGAGGGGAGTCGACATCGACATTCTTTCCTAATATGAAAAACCATGTTGATTAGTCTTGGTTGGTGTTGTGCATACACAATTGTTTTTGAATTGTGTGGGCTCACCTTCTCGGTTCAGCAGTTTTATTAGAGGTCTTGTCTAGCTTGGAGATATCATTTCCTCATATGTGCCCTAATCTAGTGAGCCATATTATCGGGCTTGATATGAGAGCGCTGGAAATGTGCCGTAATATCACGGTGTTCGATTTCCTTCCCTTGATGCTGGTGAAGAGAAACATGAGGAATGAGGGGACTTTCTACGCATCTCCTCTTCCAGACCGGAGAATTCTACTAGCGACCACAAGCGAGACAAACACTGGCATGAAAAATACTTCATCTTCTGAGTTGGTCATGCCACAGTCGGAGGGTTCAATTTTGCGAGAATCTATCTTCTTGTGTGTTCACGCTGGTTAGATTAAACGCTTAGTAGTAGATCGTCTCTTAATGTACTATGTTTGACATAGTTTCGTAACCAATTGCCTTTTTCAGCTTCTATTGGTTAATCCCCACTTACTGATAGGCTCATAGAACTCGTTACCATCCTTCGTAGAGGTGACGTTAATTGGTCCTTGTTTACCCTAGCTCGTGTCAAAGCAGCGTTCGGGATCGCAGACCATCCGGAGCATTTACGTCTAGAACAAGGTATGATCTTGAAAATTGTTTTAGCTCGCACGTTGTTACGAGTAAATTGATAGAAGTTCGTAACGTTTGCATGCAGGTCCTTATTCTGAACAATCTAATTCCAGTTCCTCGTCAGTCGTTCTATGTCCAATGGCAAGCTTGATCAGACTGTCGTTTTGCTCGAGGAGAAAAGTGAGGGAGACCTCCATGGGATCGGGGAGAATCACTACAAGAAATATGGATATTGGTAGCAGTTCATTGTAGCACTAATTCACTAACTGCTACTAAAAATGTCAAAATCGGATTTCAACTTTATCGTAGCATTAAATTCGCGCTGGGAAAGATTTTCACTGAGCGGGAATCCGAAAATGTCTTCTGTAGCTGAAAATTTATTTTGGAACCAAAACACTTACCCAAATTTCACTTTTAACACCAAGATATTTAGTTTTAGATAGAAATAGTTACTTTTTTTCCTTAGTCATTTCCTTCTTCCAAATACTAAAACAAAACTCAATCTTTCTCTCTATCTTCTTCTCCATTATTTCCTTGAATCGATATCTTCTTCCTCCATATTTTTTTGGCTTTTCTTTTCTTCTTCTCCATTCCAATCGAAGAAACATGTATGGATTGGACTGTTCAAATTCAAACTGGAGAACCCTAATCCGTCAAGCTGATGGATCTGGTCGCAGACTCTTCTTTGTCTTTCTCAAATTCCACCGTCCACGGCAAATTGGCTCCTCCGCCTTCCTCCGCCGCTCGCCACCATCATCTTTGTCATCTCTCGCTTATTCATCGTATTCTTAGTCACCATTTTTCTTTGTCAGTCGTGGTTTCTATTCATCGTCTAAGCTAGAATTTCTAGGCTATATACTCTAGGGTTGGAGTCTCTCTGGTAGATTTATTTCTGGTGAACTCTAGATTTTCATTGTGACTAGTTATCCACGAGTGTTTAAGGTTTTGGCTTTATTGGTTTTAGGATTTATTGAATTTAGGGATTGAGCCCCAACAAAACTCTGGCCGTTTTTGCCAGAGATGATGAGTGCGTCCGGGTTAACTGTAACTCCGCCCAGATTTCATTTATGATGGCGTTCAGATCGTTTTGGTACATCTCACAGAAGCTCTCAAGCTTTTACTGTTCTTGGCAAACTGGTAAGTACATAACTTTGAGCTATGCATAATCCTAAATTAAGCTTTCTAGTAACGGGCTTGGACTTATTGATTGGGGTCTCATGATAAGGCAAATTTTCACATTGCAATTGCAGTCTGATCATCTAAATGGTTTATATATTGGTTTGTACTTGGTTTTCATTGTCTCTCTGGTTTTGGTAAAGCTCCTTTTCACTGTGGATATACTGAGTTCTTTAACTATGAATGTGGATAGACTGAGCTCATTCACATTGTTTGTGGTAAGAATAGGGAGGATGAATAACAAGCGATTGAAACCAAAGGTTGCAAACATTAAGGATTGTGTCATTATTCATTGGGTTGAGAGATTGACTGTTGCTATTTGGTTTGATATCTTGGTCGTTGGCTGTTTACATTATCTAGCATGTTTTCTATTTATGATGAATGCATGGTTTTTCTTATTTTTTTTGTAACACCGTCTCCTCCTCCTGAGATAGCGTGTTACTAACTCTAAAGTACACCTCAAGTAACTCCAATAACTCAATAAATAACCAAAATGAACCAACTAATCCAAAAATGTAATAAACTGAAATAAATCCATAAAACAACGTTTAAAAACAAAATGCGGAAAACACGATATAATCCCAAAGCACCGATCCAGCTAAGCGTCCATCTACTCGTCATACTCACCTGGAAGGAGGAAAAGAAAGAGGGGTGAGCAACAGGGGAGTCGCCCAGTGAGGTATGGGATGCTATAACGCAAGTCCGCAGACTCGGTCCTAACACTCCGAATATAAACTAGTCTAACAAGCACAATCACGGTACCTAAAGTACCCAAACAGAAAAGGTCCTATGCGAATTAAGTGATCGCCCACACCCCCCGAAGAGGATTTATCGATCTCTGAAGGTACGAGCAATAGATCGACTGAGACTTTCCCGTACCCACGACTGCACTTGCGGCTCAAATACAGAAGTCCTCACTAACTCCCTCTACGCCCGCGGCCTCAAACAACATGCACTTGCGGCTCAAATACAGAAGTCCTCACTGACTCCATGTACGTCCGCGGCCTCCCTACTCATCACACTACGACTAGCTATATATATATATTTATTTATATTTACAATCATCAAACAATTAAACAATTTAGCGGCAACGCAAACAAAGAGGTTGAATCATCTATAATCCTATCTCCAATTTAACAAACATCCTAGATAGACTTAGCAAACAAACAGAACACATTAGATACTATACTAGCTATATTAGAAGGTTAAAACGGAAACCGAAGAGTTACGGAATAGCCCTCACCTTGGCCAAAGTCAACTGAGAAGAAAGAACGATGAAAGTTTAAGAACATCGATCACGAACGATGAAAAAACGTGTTGACTTGCGGAATACACGTAAGGTCTCAGATTTGACCCAATTCCTCTCGGATCCAGTCGGGGCTTTGAGTCGAAACAACTATAGCATACAATAACAGAAGTCTCCGTTTTCAATATACATATATAATATCCATCGTATATGTAAGTTCATTACTTACTATAACACAAGAATCATAATATATATATCAGCCACATTCTTACTAACATACGCTAGAGAACGACATTAAACAAAACTAGAATATTATGGAGAGCGAATGATGATCACCTTAGCTTGGTTGTACACGAACCAAAGATTACATACAGAGATCACGACCAAAGCTTGGATCACGAAATCAATGGACACGGCCAAAGAGCAAGCGATGGTGGTTCGTCTACGACGGACACCGGAATAAGAAGTGGCCATTGGTGGATCAAAAAAAAAAAAATGCACATGAATCAGATCAGAGGCGATTGAACGAAGGTGAAGAAAGTGGTGACTTGCGCCAAAAGCAAACCTTAGATCGTGACCTAGGTGGCTCGGATCCACGTAACGATGGCTCACGATGGCCTGTGAGAACTCCAACAGTAAAAACAAAGCTCTCCGATGGATTGCTGATGCTTCGGGACATCGGACCGTGGTGACGGTGTGGTGATGACGGCTGGTGATGCACGGTGACGACGATGGTGATGTGGCAGAGACGAGACACAGCTCCAGTGACGAAGGTGGTTTCTCCGACGAGGCGTAACAGTGGCCCCAGGACCAGGAGTTTACGTGTTATGGTCGTGCAGTGGCTCGGTGGTGCTAATGGCAAATCTCCTCTTTGACGGCTAGGTTTGCGAATAGAAGAAGAAGATATACACGATAGTATATATATGTGGACACAATAATTAAAATGAGAAGTGTGTGATATATTGCAACTTGGGCCAGAATTTAAGAAAAGGAATTGGCCCAACTTTACTAAAATACGGATGTTACAATTCTCCCCCACTTAACAGGAATTCGCTCTCGAATTCAGATCATGACATAAGCTCATTTTCGTCTCCAAAAAGCTCTGGGTAATCTTACCTCGTTTGATGATTAGACTCTACACTACAAGAAAACAGGGTTTTAGCGACTGCGTAAGTAGTCGCTAATTAGTCGCTAAATATAATTTTGCGACTAATTAGCGACTAAAGTAGTTAGTCGCTAATCCTTCGTCGCTAATTTTATTAGTCGCTATATTAGTCGCTAATTAGCGACTAATTAGCGACTATATATATTTTATTAATATTAGTCGCTAATTAGTAGCTAAAAATAGCGACTCAGTAGCGACTAATTTGCGACTGATATTTTGTTAATTTAGCGACTAATTAGCGACTAATAATAATAATTTAAAAAAATTGATATATATTAATTAGATAATAATTAAATTTTAATTAATATTCTAATTATATGCTAATCCATAAACAAAATTTATATTAAATATTAATTAATATACTAATTATATACCAATATACAAACAAAATTAATTAAACAAAATTAATTAAACAAAATTTATATTAAAGATATTATGTTTACAATTAATACAGTTCATCTAAAATTGATTTCAAACTGAACTTAGAAAAGTTGACAAGGTATATTTGCCGCACTAAGACGACCTTCCATGAGACGTGTCTTTTTTCATGGAAACCCAACTTCAGCATCCTCGAGATCCACATGTTCATCAGAGTCCATCATTAGGCTGCATTGATCATATCCATATGCTGGAGTACCTGGTTCTGTAGGAGACAGAAACTCTGGCAAAGATATTTGTGAAGGCATCTGTCTTCTTCAGGTCCTACAGACATCTCAGTATCATAAGAATCACATCTTCCTGGTGAGTCTTGAACTGTCTTTGTTCTCCAGAACAGAATAATCCAAATACTTAGCACTTACCCGACTGCTGATGCTGAAGTTTTTCTTGGGTTTTCGAAAGAGTGAAACATCGTCCTAACGGTTAAGCCACTCTTTGAACTTATCATGTAGACCTGCAAAGCAAACACAATTCTGCCTCTATCAAACTAGTCTATTATATACAACTTACACAGAGAAATAAAAACAAAGGTAGCCCTAATCATTTTACATGTGGTTGCCAGCCTAATTGATCAGGACAACAGAAATGAGCCTCGTTCACTGCTTGTCTTTCAATGGAAAAATTTGTTGCTCCGCTATTCACTCCAAGATGAAGCTAAAGAAGCACAAAAATCAAGTGAAAAGGCGTGTCGTCTAGATATTTAAACCATGTGAAGAACACTCAAATCACAACAAGAAATTACAACCACCTAATTTTCCAATCAGAGACGTCTTTTTCTTAGCGGAAGTCTGCAGATTTTAAATACTAACAGTGTAAGCTTCAAGACTTTAATCCATTAGATATCGTTTCAAAGAGGAGTCAGGAAGAACCAAATAGTACAGAGCTTTAGAGAAATCAAGATCGGAAATACTGAAAATCGATTCTAGTATAAGAGAATCAATCCCTCGTTAGCTTCAAGCCCTAGACCATGTCGGACACTCAGATCCTCGAAAAACCCAAACGATTTCACAAGCAAAATATAAGATAAAATGGGAGACGGTGTTGAAGAGCGAAGGAAGAAGACGGTGTGTTGAAGAGAGAAAGAAGGAGACGGCGTACCTTGGAGAAGAAGATGACGGTGGTGACGATAAACGGTGGTGACAAAAAACGGCGTTGAGAGGTAAGTCGGAGATGAGAATCTGAGTTTCGTCTAGGGTCTGAGAGAAGCTTTGAGACTCGAGAGACGTCGGCGGGGAATCCAGACGCCGCAGATGGCTCGACCTTGACCTCGACCTCTTCCTCGCCCACGACCTCTTCCTTGCCCTCTTGCGCCTGTCATTGGAGACAAGTAGATTTGGGATTTCGATTGAGAGATTCAGTAAGAAAAATCGATGCAGTGACATATGCAAAATAAGAGAGATGGAGAGGGAGAAATCGACTGAGTGAGATCGAGTGAGAGAGGATGATTTAGACTGAGAGCGAACGAGTTAGGGTTGTGAGCGAAGGAGATGGCTCGTGAGAGGTTGGAGAGAGAATGGATTAGAAAGGGCGCTAGAGAAAGTTTCAGAATGAATTTAGGTTACAGAGTTCTTTCGACCCTTGGTCAATTTTGGGGAAAAATCTTAAGAGTGAAAAATTCCCGGTTCTAAAAAATTGGGCGGTTTAGAGAATATTGTTGGCGGGCTTAAAAAATATTGGCAAATTTAAATTAAATTTGGACCTGACCTTGATTAGTCACAAATTAGTCGCAAAATAGTTGCTAATTTGCGACTAATTTGCGACTAATTTGTGACTAATTAGGGTATGATCCAAAATTTAATCTGAAATTTCAAAGTAATTATACTTATTATACATAAATAATACTTATACATTAAACATTATTAAACATTATGAATTTTTAAATAAACATATAAACATTAACAAATTATAAATAAACATAACAACAACCTTATAATTAAAATAAAAAGAAGATGTCATTGAACATTAAACATTATACAAACATTAGACATCAAACTTTAACATACTCAATATTAAACAAATTTGAAATTATTAGAACTCTAAAATACATAAATCAGTACGGTTCTTCGCCATCGTCCGCTCTATCATATTTCCTTAACTTAAGTTAAGTTATAGGGTTTTAGGGTATAGGTTTTATATATTATAGAGTAATTAGAGTTTTAGTTATTAAATTTTGTTTGTAATTTAGATTTAGGGTTTTTTAGGGTTTAGGGTATAGGGTTTGAAAGGTAATGTTTTAAGGTTTAAAGTGTTGTGCTTAATTTTATATCTTAACATAAACCCTAAACATTTGTTCATACAAAACCGAACCTCTAAACCCTAAATCATAAATCCTGAAGCATACACCCAAAACATATATTCATCATTAGCAAAATGTAACATTGACAATGCATAAGTTATGATTAATGGTTTAGAGTATGATTTTAGGGTATAAGGTTTAAAGGGTAATGTTTATGGTTTTAGAGTTTGTTTAGGGTTTAGGGTATAGGGTTTGAAGGGTAATGTTTAAGGTTTTAAGTGTTGTACTTAATTTTATATGTTATATAGTAATTGGGGTTTTATTTATTAGATTTTTGTTTATAATTTAGAGTTTTAGGGTTTGTTTAGGGTTTAAGGTATAATGAAAGGTCGATTTCATGTTTGTATATATAAAACTTTTTGCGACTATTTAGCGACTATTTACCGACTATATCACAAAAATTAGTTACAGCTATGCGTGCCACAATATAAACGTGTTTATAACAACTTTATAACAACTTTTTGCGACTAAATATAAAACCGTTTAGCGACCCGCCGAATTTAGTCGCTATATAGTCGCTATTTAGCGACTATATAGCGACTAATAACATGTGGTCGCAATTTAGCGACTAAATTGCGACTATTCCTTATTAAATAGTCGCAATATTTAGCGACTATAAAATCAGTCGCAACTTGTAGTCGCTAAAACCCAGTTTTCTTGTAGTGCTAGGTTCTCATGAATTTTGTTTCTCTACCCAAACGAACTTGACCAACGCCGTTACTTTTCTTTTATTTCATTCTCCTGACGCTCCAGAACTGTCACTGATTTTCTAGGCGCCGACAAATCATTATCAAGATCGATGGGAAAAAAATATTTTTGACTCCCTAGCAACTTTCCTCAATACTGACACCTCAACATAAGCTTCTTCAGCCTTCGAGTCTTAGCTCCTCTCTAAAAAGTCCACATTTTTTTTGTATGCTTAATCGCACACCTCAAATCTGCATAACTCTTCTAATGATTATGGGCTTCTTTAGCCGTCCTGAGCATTTCCACTTGCTCTACCGTTCCATTGATGATTCTATGACTCGTCTCACCCCCACTTTTGACTAACATAGTAGTGTACAACACCTCCTACAATATGAGACCCATACGGCGCCGCCTCAATGCTTGAATGATAGCTGATCGGCAACTGTAGTACGCTAATAACTCAATCCATCTGCGATACTCGACTTAAAGTCCTTAGTACAGCTTATACTTCTCGGTGCATACAAGTAGATCCCACATTTCATGTCGACTGTTTGGATCTTCTTGATCATTAGCTTGAACATACCCCAAAATGGCAACCACTCGGCAAAAAAATATACAAAGCTCTAGTACCCATTAGGTGTAAGCTACCCCACCCCCAATCAAAGCCGATCTCACACAAGTATACTAACTAATAGTATAATCCACAAAAGACACACACTCAAAACCCCCAAATCAAGTATAAACAAGAGTCACATACCAACTATCGGCTCAACTCCCTCGTGGTCTCCTGTAGCAAGCACTCGTGCAACAGTGGCTTGACGCTTGGGCGGTGGAGGAAGCAACCCTTGCGCCCTCTGCGGGCATTCTCTCATAATATGACCTTGTTGACCACAACTGTAATAAGCTCTAGGTGCAAATACTGGTGCTGGTGCGGCTGCTGCTATCTGCCTGATCACTGGTGCATCTACTGGATTAACCCGATATTTCCTCGCAACATGGCCTGTCCGCCCACAAGAAAAACACTTGGGGCAATCTCCAAAATGATGGCGCTGGCAACGAGAGCAATATGGTGATCCAGACTGCTCAAATGTCCACGAAGATGCCTCGAGAGCCTTTCCAGACTTCACTTGTGTCGCCTTAAGGAATTTCTGCTCCTCAGCTATCCCTGCTTCCTGAAAAGCGGCCTTCTCCACCAACTCTGACAAGTTATCGTAGTCCCTAACAGCACATCGGTTGCGAATATCGACTCGTAACCCCTTCAAGAACCTCCTGACCAGATCATCCTCATCCAAAATTCCTCGAGCAAATATGCGGAGTGTACTAAACTCCCGCTCATACTCTCTGACAGTCCTCATACCCTGACACACATTCTCGAAGGTATTTTGTTTCTCATCCATCGCCTCTCGAGGGAAGAACTTCTTGTTGAACTCCCTTCTGAAATCCCCATATGTAAGAGCATTGCGACCGCGAGCTCCTTCAACAACTCCCTCCCACCAGTACAAGGCATCATCTCTGAGATGCTGAGTGGCCAAGTCCAATCGGTACTTTACTGGACACCTCACATACTCCAAATTGCGCGCCAGCATCCTCCTCCAATTATCTGCAGCCGTAGTGTCGACATCTCCCCCAAGCTGCCCCATGCCCAATTTCCGCATCTGACCCATCAAATCCCAATATGTGGGTCCCTCTCTGAGTACAACAGGCGGCGGCAGTGGTGGAAGTGGTCCATGTCCATCAGCATGTGGGGCATTCGACTGCATCCCACCAACATGATTTGCACCAGGTGGTGCCTGCTGAGTGGCAAAGCCAGGTCCTTCCTGACGAGGAATATGGCGAGCAACCTCCTCTGCTGCTACCCGAGCTGCTTCCTGTACGGCGACTCGAGCTGCCTCCTGTGCGGCTACCCGAGCTGCCTCTTGCGCAACTTGCTGAACTGCAGCTAAAGCAGCTTGTCTAGCTGCCTCTTGAACCATCTGTCGGATCGCCTCTGGATCCATTGGCTGACAACTGCCTGATTAACCTCAACTTCAACCTGATTGCCTGAAACATGATTTCTCTCCCCAACTGCTTCACTACCACATGCAACTCTAGCACCACGAAGACGACCAAGTCTCTTAGGTGGCATCTGAAAGGAAGGATAAGCTGATTAGATTTGATTGACTAAAGAGCAGACGATTAATAGACTAATGCCAAGCCGAACATGTGCTATCCTTAAAAATCTCCATTTCCCAAAAACGTTGAAAACCGAATGCAATGCAAATGTACTATCTACTACTCGCCTCCCGGGTCGGGACCGGGTCGGCAAACCCGATCTGATACCACTTTGTAACTCCCCGTCCGCCCCTACCGATGAGTCACCCATCCCTCTTCTGGGCTCGTGGGCCCCACCCCTGTCCGACGGTCGGTGCGTTATTTTCTATAGGCCCAACCGACTAATTTACTAACCCTATAATCACCCCCTGACCTTTTCCCATGTGTTTTGTCCTCACACACATGCTGCCACGACTCACTTCCCGGAAGGTCACCCATCCTAGGACTACTCCAGCCCAAGCACGCTTAACTCTGTAGTTCTTTTAGGCAAGTGACCGGAAAAGGTAAGTGCACTTGGTGACATAGGTAGCCAAATTAATTCATTTAAGTCTTTCCGCATATACCACAAACCGGGATGTTACAATTCACCCATTCTCACAGAGCGCAACGCCCTCGTTGCGCACCAGGATCGTTATCCTTGACGGTGTGAGCCCTATATAGATATCTCGGGAGGAGAAGGCGGGTGTTACAGTTTTGTTGTGAAATTATATAGATATTGATTCGGAATGTTGCAGGAACAAATAAGGATCTTGCTTGGCTAACTTTGGAGTTCCTCTGGGATATATCATTACAGTACGGTTTATGGCAAGGTTCAAATAGCAATGTTTTACACATCAGCAGTTATCAAAAAAAAAAAATGTATGATACAAGCAGATGGGGTACAAGTTTTAAAAGGGAATTAGAGGTTTTGATAAAGCAGATATGGAAGATTAATGTGCCTTGGAGGAGAGGTCATAGTTTATATGAAAGGTTGACAATGGCTAAAACATTAATAGTAGCGGTTATCACATCGTATGTTTATGATAGAAAAAAATTCAAAATCATAGGCATGGTATATCTATAAAGGTTTTAAGAACTAAGGTTTATTGTTCCACTATGAGTTTTTCAGGTTTACTTTGGCAGCTCTATTATGGGTTTAATGTGGTGTTGAGTCTGTCATTTACATGTATTTGCAAAGTTTGACCAATCGGAACTGGGAAGGCTCATTGGAAGAATCAAGATGACCGGAAATATGGTTGGATTGTGGCATAAAGGGTTTATGTGTATGCGGTCAAGAATGGTTGGGCTTGTATAGTACTAATGATCAGAACATAACGGTTTATATGGGTTTGTGTCAAGAATGGTTGGGCTCGTACAATACTAATGATCACTTTCAGTTTTTCTCCCAAGGCTTGTGAGAGATTCTGTAAGATGCTATTGCTGCTATATTTTTGGATGATATTTTAAATAATGTATGTTTTATAGATTTAATTCAATATATAATTTTATTTGTAGATCAAATTGCAATGTATATATATGTAATACAAGATAAATAAATGAAAAATTTTAATGATACACAAGAGATATAATTAACTATCAAATTAAACAATTGTTTATAAAAAAAGTTAGAACAAACGAATTTTTCAGTTTTTAGGGTATAAATAGGGTTTAGGGTTTGAAATACTTTTATTTTATTTAGTGTTTAGGGTATTGTGTTATAAGTTTAGGGTTTAAGGTATTGGAATATAGGGTTTAAGATTCACACTTAAATATAATTTTTCTATTTGTCATTTAACATAAGAAAAATCATATTTAAAAATATAAGTTTATAAACATTTTATTTAGAATTTAGGGCATTGTGGTATAGGTTTAGGGTTTAGGGATTTGGAAAAATGAGATGAGGCATTCTACAAAGAATTTATACCCATCCTAAAAAATCCAATTTGCTAAAGAACTATGATAGGGTCTAGTTTTAATCCTATTCTACTGCAAGTGCACAGTTAAGTGATTGTAGTATATAGGGTATCGAATCCACAGAGACTCTGGTCTCGATAGAATAAGAACCGTAGAGATTAATACTAAGAAGAAAGCAGATGTGAAGTGAATTAAAATCAAGGCAAGAAAATAAGTCAGTAGCAAGATTGTTGTGAAAGCAGTTAACTAAAAGCGTTAAGTCTAGGGAATTCTCAGGAAATCAGACAAGCAGACAAGTTAATCAGTCAGGATATAATTAAACACAGTTCTAGAACTCAAATCACGGAATTAGAATTAACCAAATCTCTTTGCGAAAATCCTCTAAGTCTAAGTACAGTAATCCAAATCTCTTTGCAATTACTAACAGATTAAACCAACATTAATTTCAAGTTCGATATGTTCACAATTAAACTAAGCCAAATCTCTTTGCGAATAATTTAATTGCTCAATCTAAATAGTTCAGATTCTAAATCACACTCTCGTGTCGTATTTAGCAACCTAAGATCTAGATTCTAATTGATCATGTTAGAACTAGCATTAAATTCAATTTAGATCGAAGAACATTCTATTCATGTGAATCCTTAACTGAATTAAACAAGTCTAGCAAGTCATCAAATCCTTAATGAGAAACCCTAAACCTAACTATGAATCTACTCAGACATGATTAATGAAACAGAAATCATAGAATTAATAGATTGCATATAAGAAATTAAATAGATAAAGGGGTTCAAATCTTCTCCAAAATAGATGAAGTACAGGAATAGATCAGCCCCAAAAGCTCTAAAAATCTCTTAGCTCTAAGTATGAAAGCGTATCCAAAATAAACACCAAAATCCTAATTATATAGGCATAATCTCGGCTAGGGCTTCTTTGTAAATACTGGAAACTTCTGGGCCAAATTGCAAAATCTTGAATCTTCATTAAACCGCCGTATTCGGCCCATCTCGCTAGTGTGTCAATCGACACCAAAGGTGTGTCGATCGATGCATGATCTCAAATCGTACAGTGAGATCAATCTCTCGGCCAAGCACTCCAAAAATCACCAAAATGCTCCAATATCTCCAATTCCACTCCAAACCTGATTATACCTATAAAAGACTCTAAAAGAACATAAAAGAACACTAAAACACAATTATATCATGGCATAAAACCGGTAAAAACAATGATATATCAACTCCCCCACACTTAGCCTTTGCTTGCCCTCAAGCAAAACAGAGAACTAGAATGTAGTGAAGAGGTTTGAAAACTCTTCAGAAACTCTTTTCATCCTTGAAGCAGCAACACTCAGATTCTCCTTAGTAAACCACATGAAAGAATCAACCTGCAGACATCAAGACCAACATATACTTCCCCCACACTTAGCAACTGTCCTAAGTAAACTCCACAATCACATTCACGCATTCAAATTCACCCTACTGACTTCTGCAAGTATTTAAGTGCGGTCTCACCTAAGGAGTATCGATCAAAGGCATATGGACTCTTACCTTATCAGCTCTAGACCACCATACTATCTTTCTCTAGTCCCTTTCTTCTCTTTTCCCTTCTTTAGCATTCTGATTTTTCCCCATTGGGTATCATTTTATTTTTTTTATCAGTGCTCTTCCCGTTAAGGGGTGTACCTTGGACACATTCCATGGATGCACAGGATATGAGAGTTTTAGCTACCATTCCCATGACCACTTCGGAGTTACTAACTCATCCTCAGTTTATTAACTTTTATTTTTTTAATTTTATGGAAGGGGAGAAGGGAACTAAATAGGACAGGTTTACAGGCTGTGTCAGAACTAACAAGGGAATCCGACACAAAGTATACCAAGCCCTTAGGTGAGAAATCAAAGTCAGTATTAAGGTGAAGTCAGTAAAAGGATCCTCTGATACCTGAAGTGATGTGGGTGTCCTCAGTAGGTTGATCCATGTCTGGGTTTTCTAATAGTCAGAGATAATCTACAGCTTCATCCCAATGGTTACTTAAGTTCCTGCAAGTGCTGCTAATCTTCTCAAAAAATCATTGTTTCCTACTTAAACTGGTTTTGACTCAATAAAACAAATTTTGAAAAATTTTAACTGACTCTAAGAAAACAAAAGAAAGAAGTTAGTAGAACCTCCCCCACACTTAAGACACACTGTCCCCAGTAGTGTCAAGCGAGGGATTGGCAAAAAGAAAAGAAAAATTTGTTTAAGGAATGGTTAAGTTCTGTCGGGTTTTACCTCTGTCGCTCAGGCATCGATGGTTGCACTAGGTGCATCGACCGTTGCTAGGCGATTTTTCGTGTATGATCGATCGTTGCTCAGGACCGCAATGATCGCTGCAGTGCGATTTCGATCGTGTTGTGACGATCGACACAATAGTATGTCGATCGACGCACTGCGTCTGTCCGAGAACTGCAAACAAAAACTCACCAAAACCAGAAACAAAACGTAAAATCCTACAAAAACACTAAATTTAAAATGCAAAAACGAAAACAGTGGGTTGCCTCCCACTCAGCGCTTGTTTAACGTCAATAGCTTGACGCTTCAACTGATTTAGGTAGAGGGTGCATCATCCAGAGGCAGAATCTGACCTTCTGGAATCTCGGCCTTAGCCCAATAATGTTTCACCCTCTGTCCATTCACAGTGAATTCAATACCGTCCTTGCCAGTTAGAACGACAGCTCCATACGGACGCACCTCTTTGATTGTGAAAGGACCAGACCACCTTGATTTCAGCTTACCTGGAAACAAATGCAAACGAGAGTTATACAAAAGTATCTGATCATTAGGCTCAAACTGTCTGGAGACAATCTTCTTGTCATGATATGCCTTAGTCCTCTCCTTGTACAGCTTTGAGTTCTCATAAGCAAAATGTCTAATCTCATCCAACTCATTAAGCTGCACTAATCTCCTCTCGGCAGCAGACTTAAGATCAAAGTTCATCTGTTTTACAGCCCATGCTGCTTTGTGCTCAAGCTCTACTGGCAGATGACACGCTTTTCCATATAGCAGATGGAATGGAGTGGTCCCAAGTGGTGTCTTGAATGCTGTCCTGTAAGCCCATAATGCATCATCCAACTTTGCTCCCCAATCTTTCCTTGTCTTTCCAACTGTCTTCTCAAGGATCTCCTTAATCTGCCTGTTAGAAACCTCGACTTGTCCACTGGTCTGAGGGTAATAAGGAGTAGCGACTCGGTGATGAACTCCATGCTTCTTCAGCAGCTTCTCGAAGACCTTATTGATAAAATGAGATCCTCCATCACTAATCACTATGCGAGGCACTCCAAATCTGGGAAATATGATGGTCTTAAACAGCTTAATGACCACCGAGGAATCATTGGTTGGACTAGCTATTGCTTCAACCCACTTAGACACATAGTCCACAGCAACCAAGATGAACTTATTCCCATAGGATGAGGGAAAAGGACCCATGAAATCTATGCCCCAGCAATCGAAAACCTCAACTTCCAGAATGAAGTTCTGAGGCATCTCATGCTTCTTACTGATTATCCCTCTCCTCTGACAGTCATCACATTGAGAGATGAAAGAATGAGTGTCTCTAAACATTGTAGGCCACCAGAAACCTGGTTGCAGAACCTTAGACACAGTCTTGAATGTAGCAAAATGTCCAGCATATTCTGATCCATGACAGTGGAAGAGGATGTCTGGAACTTCTGATTCAGCAACGCATCTCTTGTAAAGACCATCTGAACAGTGCTTATAGAGATAAGGCTCATCCCAGTAGTATCTCCTAAGCTCCCTAAAGAACCTTTTCTTTTCATAACCCTTTAAATCATCTGGTTTAGTCTCAGCGGCGAGGTAGTTGGCTATATCTGCATACCAGGGTTCGATCAGTGGTTGCTACGGCAGCAATCTCAAAGTCATAATTCCCAATTCTGATCCTGAAGGACTATCGGTTTGCATCAGGTATGCATCGATCGGTGCGTGTACATGTGTCGACCGTTGCTTCCCCGATACTTGTATCGACCGTTGCCAATGTGGCATCGATCGACACAGTGCGATTGTCCCGACAGTTCTGTAACTCTCTGCCCAAATCCTTCTGAAAAATTGTACCAATCATGATGACGTTTTCCTCAGGCCAATAATCATTTATGGGCACGTCTTCCTCAACCAGCATCCTTGAAAGATGATCAGCAACTCCATTCTCGACTCCCTTCTTGTCCCTCACTTCAATGTCAAACTCCTGAAGCAACAGAATCCATCTCAACAATCTTGGCTTAGCATCCTTCATCTGCATAAGATACTTCAGGGCTGAATGATCAGTATGAACAATCACCTTGGAGCCAACAAGATAGGGGCGAAACTTCTTGAATGCAAAGACAACAGCCAACAGCTCCTTCTCCGTGGTTGCATAGTTTCTCTGCGCATCATCTAGTGTCCTACTAGCATAATAGATAGCATAAAGCTTTCTGTCCTTCTTCTGCCCTAGAATAGCTCCTAAAGCATAGTCTCTTGCATCACACATAACCTCAAAAGGTAGATCCCAATCTGGTGGCTGAACTATTGGAGCACTCACTAATGCCTGCTTGATTTGTTCAAATGCAGTCTTACAATCTGCATTGAACTCAAATTTGGTATCCTTACACAGCAAAGCGGTTAGTGGCCTAGCAATCTTACTGAAGTCTTTGATGAACCGTCTATAGAAGCCAGCATGTCCAAGAAAGCTTCTTATAGATTTAACAGAATCAGGCGCCTGAAGGTTGGTCATTACCTCAATCTTAGCGCGGTCCACTTCAATCCCTGCTTCAGACACTTTATGTCCAAGTACAATGCCATCTCTGACCATGAAATGGCACTTTTCCCAATTAAGAACTAAGTGCTTTTCTTCGCATCTAGTCAGTACCTTACACAGATTATCTAAACACTCATTATAAGATGATCCATAGACTGAGAAGTCATCCATAAATACCTCCTTGACAGTCAATCATCGCACCAGCTGTAGCTAAGAAAGGCCTGCCTAAGATTAGTGGATCCTTTGGTTCCTCTCCATTCTGCAGAACCACAAAGTCAGTAGGAATCACACATTGGCCAATCATTATAGGCACATCCTCCAATAATCCTTCGGGAATCCGGATTGTTCTATCTGCCAAAACCAGTGATATCCTAGTGGGTATAAAGTCAGTCATCCCGAGCCTCTTAGCAACTGAGAAAGGCATAAGATTCACACTGGAACAAAGATCACATAGAGATCTTTCGAATCTCTCACTGTAGATAGCACAATCTAGTACAAAGCTTCTTGGATCTTTTAACTTCTCAGGAATTCTGCCCTGAATCACTGCACTGCACACCTCATTGATCATCATTACACTCTCCTCGTCAGACCACTTCCCAGCAATCATGTCCTTAAGACATCTTTTCATCACAGGAGAGGTTTCCATGGAATCAATCAAAGGCACTTCAACTTTCACCTTTTTGATGAACTCTTTACATTTGGCATACTGCCTATCGTTTTTAGCCTTTCTGGGATTCTTGGGATACGGTACCTTAGGCTTGTAAACCCTCTCGGTCGACTGTTTCGGTTTCTCTGGTTTTGAGCTCTCTGCAGTCGCCTTGCATCGACCGTCACTAGCATTGTGTCGATCGTTTCTGGGTGACTTTGTAACGACAGTTTCTTCGTCATCGCCTTGCATCGACCGTTGCTTGGTTGCGTCGATCGATGCATTGCGAATGTCACGGATCCCATCTTCCAATTCCTCAATTTCCACGAGATCTTCAACACTTAACTGCCTTTTCTGGCCAGGTAACAGTTCCTTACCACTTCTCAATGTCACCGCATTGCATTGGTACTTGGGATTAGCATCAGTTCGCCCTGGGAGATATCCATATTCCCTCTGAGCATATCCAGCAGTTCTTGCAACCTTAGCATCAAGCTCCTTCATATGTGCGCTCAGGTATTCAATTTTTCCATTCAGCTCCTCATAGACTGTATCTATCTTCTTGTCGAAGTCTGCAGCACTCTTAATCTGATTCTCCAGCAGCTGTTTCATCATTGCCTCCATCTTACTCCCATGAGCAGTGGCTGCAGGAGGAGTCTGATAAGATGAAGATCCATAGGTTCTCTGAGAACCTTGTCCAAAAAGTTTCTGAAAACCACTAGTCTGTCCAAAACCAGCTGAGTTCTGATTGCCTGTGAAGGCACTCTTCTGTCCACCATTGAAAAATCTGTTTCCCTGCTGATTACCAAATCTGTTACCTTGGAAACCAGACCCTCCAATGTAATTCACATCTTCTTCCTGAGTGTCCTCCTCAGTCTGAATTACCTCTACATCTTGGGCCAAGTGGACAGCCTTCTTACCAGCCAGGAGATTGCAAATTGTGTCCAGCTTAGATCTAAATTCAGCCATCTCTGAATTCTCTACACTTCCACCAGATTTCTTCCTCCTCTCATCTATAGTTTTGCAACTGTTGCTGCTTACTAAGTTCTCAATTAACTGCTTTGCTTGTGCAGGAGTCCTGGTGTTGAAGTTTGCATTACTGGAGTTATCCAGCGCAGACTGATATGGCAGATCTATGCCTCTGAAGAAGATACCTAGCAATGTGACCTCAGTGAATCCATGGTGTGGGCAGTCACGCTGGTACTTCCTGAATCTCATCCAAGCAGTCTTAAGAGGCTCAGTAGGACCTTGGGTAAATGTCAGAATGTCCTGTCGTGACTGATCGGAACGCGCATCATCATAGAAGTGACGCAGGAACTCACTCTTCAAAGCTGCCCAAGTAGTAAACTGTCCAGATGGCAGTTGCTTCAGCCATGCAGCAGCGTCTCCAGCGAGACTGTAGGGAAGAGCTTAAGGAACAGATAATCCTGGCAGACTCCATCATATTTCATGCCATTGATTAGGTCCTCAAACTGATCAATGTGATCCATAGGCTGCTCCGTGGGATGACCATGGAAGGCATTCTGTCTCATCAGCGAGTAGTAGATGGTTTTGATCTCAAAATCATTCCTCTCAAAACCAGGCATCACAAGAGCTGACCGGTTTGCATGAAACTCATCCGGTCTGTTGTAGTCAGCTAAAGTTCTCTCATGGACAACCATCTCTCTACATTGGGCATGTCTTTGGCCTTGGTTCTGCTCCTGTTGCGGTTGCTCAGGAGGATCAGGGATTACATTCCCTTCAGCATCAACCCGTTGCCCAGCAGAATTGTACGGATTGTTGTCTCGGTCCCTCAGGGTACCTTGAGCATCAGGCATAATGATTAACTTCTGTACCACCATCCTTGCTCGTCTTTCTCTTCTGTTATTCCTCTCTAGACGTCCAAGTTCTTCAAGTCCGAGATTAACGAGGTTCAGGTTCTGATTACTTCGAGTTTCACGCGTCTGCATAAACTGTCTGTAATCGTCAAGCAACGATCGATGCTATTAGTGCAACGATCGATTCAATCTCAGAATCGCCTAGTGACGATCGACACACAAGTGCAACGATCGACGCAAAGCGAAATCGATACCTGCGACAGAGAGAAAACAGAGAGAAATCAGTAATAAAATAAAAATAAAATAAAACGAAACAAAAAATTAAAAAATCCTAGTAAAAACCCTAAGTTCGATCCTATCGAAGACTCTAAGAGTCCCCGGCAACGGCGCCAAAAACTTGATAGGGTCTAGTTTTAATCCTATTCTACTGCAAGTGCACAGTTAAGTGATTGTAGTATATAGGGTATCGAATCCACAGAGACTTTGGTCTCGATAGAATAAGAACCGTAGAGATTAATACTAAGAAGAAAGCAGATGTGAAGTGAATTAAAAGCAAGGCAAGAAAATAAATCAGTAGCAAGATTGTTGTGAAAGCAGTTAACTAAAAGCGTTAAGTCTAGGGAATTCTCAGGAAATCAGACAAGCAGACAAGTTAATCAGTCAGGATCTAATTAAACACAGTTCTAGAACTTAAATCACGGAATTAGAATTAACCAAATCTCTTTGCGAAAATCCTCTAAGTCTAAGTGCAGTAATCCAAATCTCTTTGCAATTACTAACAGATTAAACCAACATTAATTTCAAGTTCGATATGTTCACAATTAAACTAAGCCAAATCTCTTTGCGGATAATTTAATTGCTCAATCTAAATAGTTCAGATTCTAAACCACACTCTCGTGTCGTATTTAGCAACCTAAGATCTAGATTCTAATTGATCAGGTTAGAACTAGCATTAAACTCAATTTAGATCGAAGAACATTCTATTCATGTGAATCCTTAACTGAATTAAACAAGTCTAGCAAGTCATCAAATCCTTAATGAGAAACCCTAAACCTAACTATGAATCTACTCAGACATGATTAATGAAACAGAAATCATAGAATTAATAGATTGCATATAAGAAATTAAATAGATAAAGGGGTTCGAATTCTTCTCCAAAATAGATGAAGTACAGGAATAGATCAGCCCCAAAAGCTCTAAAAATCTCTTAGCTCTAAGTATGAAAGCGTATCCAAAATAAACACCAAAATCCTAATTATATAGGCATAATCTTGGCTGGGGCTTCTTTGTAAATACTGGAAACTTCTGGGCCAAAGTGCAAAATCTTGAATCTTCATTAAACCGCCGTATTCGGCCCATCTCGCTAGTGTGTCGATCGACACCAAAGGTGTGTCGATCGATGCATGATCTCAAATCGGACAGTGAGCTCAATCTCTCGGCCAAGCACTCCAAAAATCACCAAAATGCTCCAATATCTCCAATTCCGCTCCAAACCTGATTATACCTGTAAAAGACTCTAAAAGAACACAAAAGAACACTAAAACACAATTATATCATGGCATAAAACCGGTAAAAACCATGATATATCAAACTACTAAGGAGTAAATCAATTAGGCTAATCGAAATTTCAGTAATAAAAAGTGATTTCAAACGGAAATTGAGATTTAAAATCAATTGTGAATTCGAACTAGAACCAACATATTAAGGTATAAAATCAAGACAACATATATACCTTTTTTGGCATCGACAACATATATACCTTAAACCCCAAGACAATGATAATTTGTTTTAAAGTATAAATAGGGTTTAGGGTTCGAACCCTAACCCTATACTCCAAATTGTATATACATAAAACTAATATTTTCAACATTAGTCTCAAACCTTAAACATAACATATCCAAACTCAATTCAACATTTGCAAAAAAAAAAAGAATTCTTATTTTTCAAGTCTAATATTTTCAAATCTTAAATAAAACATTAAACATAAATTATTAAATTATATACCCCAAATCATAAATCATACTTTAAATCTTAAATTATTAGATAGTGAGAGGTTTTCTCTCTGGAATTTTTTCTCCCTGCTCCTTCTTCACTGATCCTTATCTTTCAGAAGGGGTTATGAGAGATTTAAATTTCACGGCGCTGTATATATTAGATGCTTTCGTTTGTGTGTGGTTTTAATAAATTCGGATTTAGATCCGATTTTGTGTTTATTTCTGGGTTCTTCCCGACTCTCTCGTTTCTTAACGAGATCTTCGATCTTCCTTCCACTGTTTTCTGTTTCGTCGGAGTTCATCTGGTTTTCTTTTGAGTTTTTTTACAGATCTCTAATAGCCGTGGATTAATATCTTCTTCGTTACCACAAGCTCTATGAGGAGGAGAAACTACTGTGGATAGAGGCCTCGCCAACCAATTGGGCATGGCCGACGTCGAAGCTGTCTCGATGTTGGTGTATCTTAAAATTGCTTGAAAGCAGCTCTTCTCACAACTGCGGTTCTTCCTCCGGCATTATCTCCGTTGGAATTGAAGATCGGCATAGGGGTTTTACGGCGAATAGCAGGGATTTGGATATGTGATGCTCCGGCGCGTTCCTCCTTGACGTCGCCGGCGTTGCATGTCGGAGCCTTCATACGGCAGACGCGTGGCACATTTGGCTTTCATGTGGCATCTCTTGCCACGTTTTTTGCTTTATACTTATCCATGTACTCACGTGACTTCTCTGTTTTTTTTTAAATGATAACCAGATGACAAACAAAAAAACCTTATATTATTAATCACAAAATACTATTTATCTAGTATTCAATCTATTTATAATTTGGTGTACACAACTTTTACTATATATGTATATCGTTTTTTAAACTCCAAATTATATATTAAAAAATTAAATAATTGATCATAAACTTATTAGTATATAACATTTTTATCAGTAATCAAATAAAAAGCTTTTTAAATAATTTTAAAAGAAATAAGCATCCTCATAAGCTGATAACCAATAGAAAAATATCACTCAGATTGTATACATGATACAATCACAGCCGTAGGATCTTCTGGTTCTCTATGACGATTCTTTTTTTTTTGTCACAGCTCTTTCACAATTATGTTTCCCTAATCACTTCTCTCCTCATCCTTCACCCGTCGTCTTCCTCTCTCCAGCCGCTCAAACTCTCTAATCTAGAACCATCCATTACATCTCAACCCTTGAATCAGAGCTAAGATGAGGCCAATGATCGAAGGAAGAGACATGAATCGGAGCAAGAGGAGCTCCCATAACAGCGAGAAGAAGCCTCAGATCATTTCTCCGGTAAGCAGCCGTCGCAGCAACAGACGGAGCACGAGACAGTTGTCCCTTGACCCAGTGACCTAGAATCGACCCGAGTCGTTTCGAATCTCCTATACTCCATCCTCCTCCTTCGTCGGGATCAGGACCTTCCATTACGGGTCTCAAACTTCCGGATCTCCCGATTAAAAGCTCCGGTTGAGCCAAATAGTGCCCGGCGCCGCCACCCCTGACGAAATTTTCGACGACCCTGATGATGTTGAGGTTTTTTTTTTTCACCCACAACTTGTTCGACGAAATTCCACTGTCGTGTTAATGTTCATTGCTTTTGACGTTAATCTCTTACGTTGTGGTGGTGTACAAATTTTTAATCTCTATCCATTTCTTAGTACTGTTTGTGAATGAGTGACTTTATGTGATGGAGAAGTCCCTTTATGTTTATCTTGATTTTGTTTAATTTGTAGATCGGTTTTTGACTTTGATTTTGGGAACTATAATCATCTGGTGTGTCCCAACTACTTGGATAAAAGTTTTGCTGCGGATGGTTTTTAGGATCCATGAGTGTTCAATTTTATTACAGTGTATATGTGACTGTACTAAAGATGATGTCTGGTCTCTATTGTCCTTTGATTGATGGTATAAAGAAAATGAAAACATCTTTGGGATTTAATCTTTGTTTCAAAGTTCATATTAAGTTCTGTTGTTGTTGAGAGGAAAAGATTATAACATCCAAAATAAACATGATGTTAGCTGAGTAATTCTTGAAGCAAACGGGACTAGTGTTCAGTTGTATGAGCTTGTAATATTTTTTTTCACGACCTTATTCACAATCTGTGTTTGTGTTCTGAAACTTCGTTTTATGATCTTTTTTTAATGTGATCCAGCTGCATCCTGTTCTGATGCTCATCGGATTTATAATCTTGGGAGGAGAAGGTAAACATTAACATCATCTTTTTACCAATGAGACAAACTTGTATTACTTACTATGAAGATTGAAACTTTAAATACTGAACATTTCTTGGTTTTCTACAGAGGAAATAACTTTTTATCACGATAAGTAGCAGATACATTGGTGGAGCAGTAGAGATTTGCAAGGACTTTGCAAGACGAAGAAGAACATGCACGTTTAAGAGGATCATCAGCTCTGATTGTCAATATCATATGAATCATGTCTGTGTAGTCTAGTGTGTTTTGAAGAATAAGGAAGCCCGTCGACAGCCCTAATTTTATTAGGTTGGGGTTGTGTTGCTCTAATTTTATTGGTGTTTAATATTTGTAACTAATGAACCGATATCCGGTTTAGATATAAATAAATAAATATATTTTTTTTCCTAAATTAGTTTTGTTTTTAGTAGAATCTTTAATTTTAATTTTAATTATAATTTCATAAATTAATTAATTTTAACCAATTTAAATTATTTGTAGTTGCATATTAATGATAAATTAGTTGCAAATTATTTTTAATCATTTATTTTAATATACAATAGCACTGAATTAATGGTATAATAAAATAGTTGATAGCACTAATAAAGTGCCCTAATA
Source organism: Orychophragmus violaceus (assembly GCA_030180135.1). Lineage (NCBI taxonomy): Eukaryota > Viridiplantae > Streptophyta > Magnoliopsida > Brassicales > Brassicaceae > Orychophragmus > Orychophragmus violaceus. Next base: position 37,179,732 of record CM058230.1, read on the forward strand.
AAATATTTAATGGTATTTTATATGTGTTATCATAATTTATACTACAGCACGAAAATATCGCCATGGAAAACTGCATGATAACACTACACATGTGTTATAAAATAATTTCTGATAGCGATTATATAATGTTACAATATGTCCATTTATTATATCATTAAAAAAACGCTATGGTAGGGGGGTCTATTATAGTTGCGGCTGACATAGCGTTTATTAAAACGCTACCAAAACCCTATGGTAGCGTTTTCAGTGTGCTACTAATGCCGATATTTCTTGTAGTGAATCCGTTCTAGCGATGTAGCGTCTACCATCCACTTGGCGCTGATTGATACCCTTGTTATCTCCGACAGAGAGGTGTTTTTTCTCCTTTATCGGCTGTTGGTGGACTAAAGATTCAGGTGGTTGCTCCCGTTGTGGGAGGTGATACTCAACGAGCTATCAAGGCAGGTCTCGAAGTGACAGCTCCTGAAGCGGTAATTTCTGGAGAGATGGCTTTACCCATGAGCTCTACCGCTGCCCCCCCCCCCCCCCCCAAGAGCGGGAAGGTCCTCAGCCTAAGCGGCATAGGAAAACCAGGGGACGTCGGGGGACATCAAATTAGGCCAATGCGAGGTTGGTAGATCATGGTTTTTCGGGTTTTTAACTGTGATATATGTTTGTATATAAAGTTTTTATTGGTTTTTTTAGTACATGATGTGTTGTATTTTTGAGTTGTTGTGATCATGATTTTTAATGTGTTTTAGCATTAGGATAATGCATTTAGGCATCATTAGGATTGCATATGCTTTGTTTCTCTTTTTGTAGGTGGTGGAAGACATGATGAAGCACCCAAATGATATGGAGGAGGTAGGGACTGAAAAACACCCAAAAAAGAGTGGAAAAACAGCTAAAGATCACGACCAGACCTCACAGTGGCACCCCACAGCGGCCTACTGAAGTCGCTGTGAAGAAATGCGAACAGCCGGGAGCTCCAGCGACCTCCCCAAGTCGTTGTGGATCAAAAAAAACTCACATCGGCCTCTCACGGCTTACGTTCATATTTAGATTTAGATCTTCAAACCAAAGTTATAGGTAATTGAGTTAGCTTTCCAATGGAGGTGCTTTGAAGTCATTTAGAGCTATACACAAGGAGTTATGACCGATTTACTGGACACATAGCAATCATGCCGTTTTGAGATCTACTTTTGCTCACATGCTACTTTTTCTTTTTCTTTTGGCTTGTAGACCCTCCCACGTTTTGAGGTCGACCAAGCCACATTGTTTTTCATTTATTAAGGCCTCTTGGTGTATGAGGAGAGGCATGATCTACTTCTTGATCCATTTATGGATCAAGATCATAACTTTATTTTCTTTAATCTTGTTTTGAAGTTTGGTTTGATTTTCTTGTGTTGTTCTTGTTGATTCATCTATTTCTCTAATCTTATATCATCTCAACTATGTCTTTTTGTGTTTCTATGAATATTAGTGAGTAGTTCTTTATAAGTTTCTGGGTTTGAGTAAGGTGATGGTGATCTAGTAATGGTTTAGGTTGTTTAAAACTTGGAAATATTGATTTCATACTTGTTAGAAACTCTTAATGCTAGGATTGAAATAGCTAATCGATTCCTTGATCTTGAATGTTGCTAGCACTGAGAAGTGTAGTTAATGTTTGAAACTCTATCAAGTGTTTTACATACTTAACTAATGAGAATTGATGTTTAAGGTGTTTAGTGGTAATAAGAACTTGTTCATAATGCATATCTATCTTGAAATTGCCAACGAGAGTTGATGTTAATGCTTGATAGATATAGGGCTATTATAATGAGATTGGAGTAGCTTGATATGTTGTTCTTAGCCTAAGAAACCATTCTATTGTTTTTAAACACTTCTAGATTAATTGTTGATCACCCTAAACCGAAACCTCAACCCAAGGAACTTAGTCTTTTATTTTTTGATCAAACTCATCACATCTCTGTTTTTACTCTGTTTTTGTGTGAATCTTAGTATCTTGTTTAGTGCATTATTAGTTCTGTTGCACTTTTGTTGTCTATATCATTTGCCTATTAGTTTCTTTGCTTTCATCTCACTTTGGTTGTTAGTAAAAAAAACTAAATCTCTTGTATTAGCTTAGATTAAGGAAATTTGTGTATTTTTGGTGTCATAGATCACTAGCTCCCTGAAGATTCGTCCTAAAGTGTTACATCGACATACCATTCGATTGTGGTAGCGTTCACATTAGGTTTTAATTGGTGTGTAAAAACGCAAACATCAATTTGAAGCCGTTGCCGAGGAGCTAGGCGATTTATCATTAAGATTTCAAATTTCTTTGAGACTAAGCTTTCTTTTGTTTTTGTTTGTATGGTTACTGATTTTCTTTCAAGTGTTTGCTCTTTTTGCAGGGCATAATCACAAGGGAGAAAGTTCAAGAGAAAGGGATGACTTGGAACCCTACAAGCTACCACAATTTTGAATGCTCATCCACTTACCAAGAAGATCTTCCATATGGGAACTTTGTTCAAGAGTACCAATATGGAGATGATGAGGGATACCAATCTTGGGACCCCACAAGCTACCAAAGTTTTTAAATCTCATCTACTTATCAAGAAGATCCTCCATATGGAAACTTTGCTCAAGAGTACCACTATGGATATGGTGAAGGCTGTCAATCTTGGGATCTTACAAGCCACCACGGTTTTGAAAGCTCACCCACCCATCAAGAAGATATCTCCTATGAAAACTATTTTCAAGAGTATCAATATCTATATGATGAGAATTATCAATCCTTAGACATGGAGTACAGGCATGGAATGGATTATTACTCCCCAAGCTCTAATGAAGAAGAGATTCTCAACAATCAAGGTTTTTATCAAAACCAAGGAGAGCAACAACTCCAAGATCAAGAGAGTTTTTCAAACTAACAATCCAAGAAGGACACAATGCTACAACTTATGAAACAAGTTTTGGAGAGTACCAAGGAGATGCATGCTATGGTGAATGCACGTTTTGATGAATTAGCCTCTAGCTTTTCAGCCTTAGTCAAATAAGTGTCTCAATTTGAGAGGGATGATGAAAGAACATATGAAGAGGATTCTCAAATCAAGGATGAGTTTTTACAAGAAGATAGAATGTATGAAGGAGAATTTGAAGCACTTCTTGATTGCAATGTTGATGAAGCTCTTGAGATAAGATATGAAGAACAATTTTATGTTAGAACACTCATGAGTCATCCAGCAAGGAGTAACAAGGAAGAAGTAGACATGGTGGTAAGAACTATTGGAGACTCTCATGAAGATGGCTTGGTTTTTGGATGCACAGAGAGCATAAAGTAGATCTCAATGGATGATGAATTCTCAACCAAGGAAAGAATGCATATAAAACCCAACTCCAAGCAAGAGACAAAGAGTGAAATTCCTCAGGAGAAACAAGAGAGTCTCATTGAAAAAATTTCCATGGATGGTGAAGAAAAATAATTTCAAACGGCACAACTTTTTGACAAGCATCTTGGTATAACTTCCGCCACAAGAATGAGCATTGATGGTCCAAGGAAGATCTCTTTTGAGGAGATTAGGATGAATGAGTTAAGCATATGGTTCTATGATGAATATGACCCTGGTGATCCAAAGTCATGCCACATTCCCAACAAGAAAAAGTGAAGGGATAGTCAAGCTAGAGACTTTAAACAAGCTCACTTTGGAGGAAGTCCCATGGTATCCTTTGTATGTATTATTTGTTTTGGTTTATGTGTTTGTGTGCATTTTACGTGTGTTTTAGTGTTTTGTGTGTTTTCAGCATGTGGACAAGAGATCAAGAGCTAAGTTTGGAGATTTCCACCGAAGAGCAAACATAAGCGAACAAGAGCTAAGGGAGGGGGGATTACACTATTACCTTCCGCTTCAGGTAACACTACCACACCTTCAACAGTGTTGTTAGTTAATTTTATTTTTATTTTACCATCTTGAATCAAATTTTCAAAAAACCATAAAAATTGAAAAATTTGAAACATAAAAAAGAACATGTAGCTTCATAGTTGTTTCACTTTTAGGATCGAGTCTAGTCGCATTATAGGTTGAATTTTCATAGGAGACAATGATATAATTTCCTTGTAATAAATCTAGTTTTTAGAACTCAACATGATGCCCTTGATAATTATAATATGTTGCTTAGACAACTATTGAAACACTAAATCCATTTGTCTTGTTTGATACCCTCAACTTTGAAACCAACTCATCTATATGGATTTAAATGAACTTAATCTTCTCACTTATGGGTTTTGATGCTTGATCATGGTCACCATATACACACCTTGATTATCTTTTAACACATTTTACCACCCTTTTGTTAATCCAAGTGGCCATTCTCACTCTTAGGATGGTTTCCACACCATAGAACCCTTCCCTTTCTTTTTAAACCTTCATTTGATTGATTGAGTGAGACCTCTTTTTGATAATGCTAACATGTGTAAAAGGTTAAAAGTATAAGAACGACAATGATTAGCTCTCATAGGCTAGTCTAGGAGTTCATTTTGTTGATTGGCATTTGGGGTATAAGCACTTGAAAATGGGATTGGGAGTGAAATAAAAGAAAGAGTGAAATGGGGAGTAAAAGAAAAAGAAAGAACCAAAGGGCTTGTGAAGGGAAACACTTGGGAAGTTGAGATAAAAATTGGAAAACTCTAAGTTTGAAATGAAAAGAGATCAAAAGAAAAAGAACCTTATGAAAAGAATAACTTCTCAAGACCCAAAAATGAAAAAAATTCAAATGGTTGAGTTTGGGAAAGAAAGGGAGATTGGTTAGTGATAGGATTTGGAAACACATTTGGGTAAGGCAATGAGAGTTAAAAGTTTTTTTTTAAAGGATCTTAATGAGAGTTAAAAGTTGTATGCATAAGTTGTTCTTGTCTTGCTACATTTCGCATAATGTCTAGCATTCCTTTTCCTTGAGAGTTTGCCACCAAATATGAAATTATGACCTTCCTCTAAACATCATTTGAAGTCTTTTTATACCAAGCCAATTGATTAAGATCAAATCCCCATTTATGAGACTACACATTAATGAAAAGAATGAATGTAAAAATTGGTGGAATGTTGAGTAAGTTTATTCTTGACAATGTGCTTAAGAGAATAAGATTTGGTGTGTTGATAAGTCTTGAGAAATTAGAGTGGACTAGAGTGTTTGTTCATGCAACATGTTATTATTTCTAAGGACATCATGTTGAGGGCTTGCTAGATTTCTTTGGTTATGAGTCTCCAACTTCAAACCTCTCCCCTTTGTTCTCATTGGTGTTTGCTTGAGGACAAGCAAAGAAACAAGTTTGGGGGAGTTGATGTGTTGTATTTTTGAGTTGTTGTGATCATGATTTTTAGTGTGTTTTAGCTTTAGGATAATGCATTTAGGCATCACTAGGATTGCATATGCTTTGTTTCTCTTTTTTTGTAGGTAGTGGAAGACATGATGAAGCACCCAAATGATATGGAGGAGGTAGGGACTGAAAAACATCCAAAAAGGAGTGGAAAAACAGCTAAGGATCACGACCAGACCTCACAGCGGCATCCCACAGCGGCCTACTGAAGTCGCTGTGAAGAAATGCGAACAGCCGGGAGCTCCAGCGGCCTCTCACAGCGACCTCCCCAAGTCGCTGTGAGATTTAACCTTTAAAGATTGAGAGTCATATAAAGAGCTTACGTTCATATTTAGCTTTAGATCTTCAAAACAAAGTTATAGGTAATTGAGTTAGCCTTCCAATGGAAGTGGTTTGAAGTTATTTAAAGCTATACACAAAGAGTTATGACCGATTTACTGGATACATATCAGTCATGCCGTTTTGAGATCTACTTTTGCCCACATGCTACTTTTTCTTTTTCTTTTGGCTTGTAGACCCTCTCATGTTTTGAGGTCGACCAAGCCACATTGTTTTTCATTATTTAAGGCCTCTTGGTGTATGAAGAGAGGCATGATCTACTTCTTGATCCATTTATGGATCTAGATCATAACTTTATTTTCTTTCATCTTGTTTTGAAGTTCAGTTTGATTTTCTTGAGTTGTTCTTGTTGATTCATCTATTTCTCTAATCTTATATCATCTCAACTATGTCTTTTTGTGTTTCTATGATTATTAGTGAGTAGTTCTTTATAAGTTTCTGGATTTGAGTAAGGTGAGGGTGATCTAGTAATGGTTTAAGTTGTTTAAAACTTGGAAATATTGATTTCTTACTTGTTAGAAACTCTTAAAGCTAGGATTGAAGTAGTTAATCAATTCCTTGATCTTGAATATTGCTGGCACTGAGAAGTGTAGTTGATGTTTGAAACTCTATCAAGTGCTTTACATACTTAACCAATGAGAATTGATGTTTAAGGTGTTTAGAGGTAATAAGAACTTGTTCATAATGCATATCTATCTTGAAATTGCCAACGAGAGTTGATGTTAATGTTTGATAGATATAGTGCTATTATCATGAGAGTGGAGTAGCTTGATATGTTGTTCTTAGCCTAAGAAAGCATTCTAACGTTTTTAAACACTTCTAGATTAATTGTTGATCACCCAAACTGAAACCTCAACCCAAGGAACTTAGTCTTTTATCTTTTGATCAAACTCATCACATCTCTGTTTTTACTCTGTTTTTGTGTGAATCTTAGTATCTTGTTTATGGCATTATTAGTTATGTTGCACTTTTGTTGTCTATATCATTTGCCTATTAGTTTCTTTGCTTTCATCTCACTTAGGTTGTTAGTAAAAAAACCAAATCTCTTGTATTAGCTTAGATTAAGGAAATTTGTGTATTCTTGGTGTCATAGATCACTAGCTCCCTGTGGATTCGATCCTAAAGTGTTACATCGACATACCATTCGATTGTGGTAGCGTTCACATTAGGTTTTAATTGGTGTGTAAAAACGCAAACATCAGTACATCGAGTCTTTTATAGGTTGAAATATGATTGGAGCTGAATGGGAGATTTTGGAACATTTTGGAGGAAGTTGCTGAGACGCACTAAGTTGTAGTTGAGATACATGACTGGTGTCAGTTGGCACCGATGGCGGACCAAACTTTCCACGCAAGTTTTAAAGATCTTTTGAAGAATTGCAAATTTTCCCAAAAGTTTCACTAGTTATAATTAAACCCCAAATTGTGTTTAGACTTATAATTAGGTTTTAGCCATCATTTGGCTATGTTGTTTTTTGTTTTGGAGATTGAGATATTTGAGAGCTTTGGGCTAATATGCTACTTTGTACTACTTGAGATAAGATTTTGAACTCATGTTTTATATCTATTTAATTCTTTTGGTTTTCTATTAAATATCTATTTATTCATGATTGATGTGTCTAAGTGGAAATTTAAGGATTCTCAATAGGATTTCATACTCTTTTAGATTGTTTGGTTAATTAGGATTCACCATCTAATTAGTTAATCACAATAAGTTGTTCTTAATAGTAATTCTTGATTGATAACCTAGAACTTAGATCTTAGGTTAATTAATTTACATAAGAGTGTTGTTAATAATCTGAAAGAACTTAAAGTGAACAATTTATCTAAAGGAACTTCCCAATCGAATTTACACACTTTAATTCACTTGCATTGCTACTTTATACGAATATGTTTAGCTTAAATTGATAACGAACAATATGTTGAGTAATATGAGCAAGCGCAGATGGTGATGCCATTTTGTTTGAGCGTAGTTTGTGTGCAATTGAACTTTGGAAAGGTGTTGGACTGGGGTGAGCGAGTATTTATAGCCATCTCTGCTTGGGTGCCCTTCGAGGTTAGGGCTGCTGTGTGGATCAGTTGAAGGTGGGTTATAGAAGGCGAGGAATCAAGACAGTTATGCACTTAATGCCATTTGTAGGAGATGTTAATGTCATAATTGGAGTGTTTAATAGATCGCCTTTGGTAACGTTTGAAGGGCGAGATTGCGTACCTTGTAGGCGGTGGTGTTGGTCCGGCAATGGGTGAAGGCGAGTAAGATATGTGGGAGATGAAGGTTGCAGATGTGAGTCCTTACTGGGTCGGGCCTCAGATTATCCATCGAATTGTTCAAGCCCAGCATGTTTGTTGAGCTACCGGTGGTGGCGTTGAGCTCGACGGTATGGTAGTAGATGGTGGAGGTGACTGGCGCGTGTTGACATGTGGTGGCATCGCGAAATCAGAAGGAGGACGCCTGTCCCATTTCAGGTCATACCCAGCTGGTATCTACTCAAGAATCCAATCCAACTTCGTATCTCGGGGAGCCTACCAACTCCCCTCCGTTCCTACTGTACACAGACCTGAAGGCGGTGGTTGGCCTCTGGGTACCTCCTCTTCTTGTCGAGATTTCAGTCCCTAGCCGGCGATATGAATTGAGACAACCGTAAATTTGGATGGATGCCAGGTTGTCGGTGGTTTGGCGCAGCTTTTCAGTGGTGCAGTGGAGATGCGGGCTGGATGTCATGTGGAGGAGGACAATTCAGTGGGATGTGAGGTTACCGTCGATTTAGTCGACAATAACGAAGATTTGGTTTTTCTTGCTTTTTAATTTCACCGTCGATTTGGTTGACATTTGCGAAGATTTGGCTTTTCTGGCCTTTTAATTTCACCATCGATTTGGTCGACATTTACAAAGATGTGTTTTTTCTTTTAAAATTTCAGGCCGAGAGAGGGAGTTGAGATGGGATGACGTGTTACAAAGACATTGGAGGCGATTCAAGGGAAGGGTATGAGGCGATGTGGCAGTCACCTGGGGTATTAGTTTCATGTCCTACGTGTATGGCCTCTGGAGCCTTAAACTCATGCTTTTATATAGTATGATTTCTGTTTAGCTTAAATTGATAACAAACAATTTGTTGAATAATCTGAGGTTCATTGTTCGATACCCTACATATGACGATTACATTGATGTACACTTGCGGTCAATAATAGGGATTAAACTTTTGGTGATGTTGCGATGGGTCTCTGTGATTTACCAATAGGTTTAAGTTTAGAATTTCGACTAAGATTTTTTATTTTTTTATTTACTTACGTTGTTATTTCGACTCAACGGCTTCTAGGTAGTCGATGGGTCTTATGTTATTTACAGCTGGTGCTTTTAGCGCTATGTCGATACTGGGTTTTTCTGTTCCTTCGACAAGAATTATTCTTTTGACCAGGGGTCTGAGGTTGATGCTAGAGATGCTAAAGCGTCTGCAGAGATGTTTTCACCTTGTGGGACTCTGGTTAGCTTGAAGGAATCGAGCTGACTTGTTAGTCCACGTAAGACTTGTAGGTAAGCTTCCATCCAGTCATATTTAGCTTCGTACTCGCCATGGAATTAGCTTATAACGAGTTGGGATTGCTGAAAGCTAATAATTCTTGAGTTCCAATCCAAGTGTGAGATTAGGACCGGCGATGAGATATTTTTACTCTGTCTCGTGTTAAATGCTATGCCTCATTTTTAAATGCTACGAAACCAATTATGAAGGATTTCTGTAGCACCTCTCTTGTATGAGTAACTAGTTTGATGCCTGATCCTGACCCATGCTTAGAGGATGCTCTGTCGAAAAGGAGTATCCATGTTTTTAGGGAATGTCTTCTTTTGTGGACGGCGGTGTTAGCTCGATGACAAAGTCATCTAAGTCATGAGCTTTGGCGCATGTCCTAGTTCGGAATTTGATATCATACTCGTTGACCCATTTGGTGATGGACTTGGACTATGGAGTAGAGTTCGAATAGGTTGCGAGGTCATCACTACGATTGAGTGTGATTGAAAGTATGGTCAGATCTTGTGAGCTGACATAAACAGAGCTATAGCCAGTTTTTCCATTGTTGGATACCGAATCTCTGTATCTATTAGCGTTTTGCTCACACAGAAGATTGGGCGATGCTCATTCTGCTCTTCGACAACTAGTACTTCACTCACTGCAATAGATGACACTGTAATATAGAGGTAGAGTGGTTCTCCCTCTACTGGTTTGGCTAGGATAAATGATTCGCTCATAATATGTTTTGAGCTGTTTGAATGTCTCTTTGCATTTTTTCCGTCCCATACGAATTTTTTTGTTCTTTTTGAGGAGCTGATAGAATGGGAGACATTTGTCAGTAGATCGGAGAATAAAGCGACTGAAAGTTGTTATTCTCCTGATCAATTGTTGCACTTTTCGAGTGGTCTTGGGAAACGACACCTCTCAGCCAAGAAGGTTAAATCACTAGATGAGCTTCCATTGACACTTGCTACACTAGCCACTACTACTAGAATATGTATCATTTTCCAATAGCCATTATTTAGAAAACATTGAGTTTCAACATTGTTTCCAAATGAACTTTTTTCTACACGAATTTTTCACTAAACACCTCGCAATTACAAAACTGGTAAATAATAAAACTTGTGCGACAATAAAATTGGCAAACAACAAAAAGTCTCCTAAGACAACATCCAAAACTAAAATTGCACAAACTACACAAATTTCCAGCTTCCTTTTAAACTTAAGAGGATTTTTGACGACACTTGAAGCCCTCTTTATCATTGGGGGTATATCTTTCGTTTTCTTTGTAGAATAAATTTGCTTAACTCCATTTCGATCAAATCTCCGTTATAGTCGGAACAGAAGCTGAAAGTGGCAAACTTTCACATTTTCCTGCATGAAACATAACAACATACCATAATGGTAGGAAGTGATTCGGGTCATGCGAAGGTCTTTTGGGCAGAAGCAACAGTCTTATCTCACTAACACGAGTTTAGTCTATCTAGTTAATGGTGGTACTGGATTCCGCTCTAAGAAATCCGGCCCATTAACAGACAAGACAGAAGCCCGTAATTACGAGCCCATTCCAGAATCAAAGACAAATAAGAGAGCCGACTCCTTTGATGGGCCCAAGCGAAACAAACGCCCTGGCAAGGCCCGGACGATGCCGAAGACAATCGAGTTCGAGCTCGGCAGAAGATGACGTAGAGATAGAGCAACTCGGTCTTCGCCAGTTCAACTGATCCGCACAAATCTCGGAGATCGTTACGACGACGAGGCCGAAATATCGGGACGAAGAGGTCAGCGTCGAGACTATTTAAGAAAAGAAGTGGCGACTCATTAAATATATTGCAACCTAGACTAAGAACACTTCGATTAGATAGCTCGATCTCATACTTTGTACTCTCTTCTCGATTGTGTTTGTTCTATCTCGACGATCAATCTCAATAAAGTCTTTGATTCATAGGAAACTATACCATTTCTATATCCTAAAGTCCAAATCCACGAATACAAATTCTTAGTGTGAATCCCGGATCTCACATTTGGCGCCGACTGTGGGGACTTTCTATAGCCTTTCCTATCTTAAGAATCAGATCCTAGATCCGATAGATCGAGATGAATCCCGACCAAACTGGCTCTCCCAGCGCCACACCACCAGTTGACCTCCCTCAAACGGTCGACAACATTCCTCAGGACACCACCGGGGTAAGAAACATGGGTCAGACCGACGGAGTGTTGACGAGCTCTGCCTCAGTCTCCACGACCTCGGCACCAGCTGGCTCCGTCTCTCAAACAATCGCGACGAGCCAGACTCCGACAAATGTTTCTTCAGGAACTAATGATCCGAGCAGAAACTGGGTGTGGATGAGAAATGATTCGATACCCACCCCAGGAGGTGGATCTGGAATAACCAGACCTAATTCGCCACTACCTTCTGCTTCACAGAGACAAGGGCCAAGCGATCTTGCCGAGATCCGTTCGATGCTAAGCCTGCTGGTAGATCGAACGAGAAACAACGAGGCAAGCGCAAAGGCCCAAGAGATCGCGAACCGTTCTCTGGCAGTGCAGCTCGATGAACAAGAGCGGCGCCTAAACGCCCGTCTTGAAGAGCTCGCCAGTCAAAACCAAGAGGGCAGACCAACGCGAACTCCCATAAGTCCTCCACCGTGTACCCGCTTGGACTTCTCCCAGGTAGTAACTCCTCCGGGAACGTCGGGAAATTTCGGTAATGTGTCAAATAGCGGCTTCCGCCCTACAATGACCCCTATCGCGACACCGACCCCATTCGGTTCGAGTTCAATGATCACAGATCCAACTGGATCAAGAAACCGGCCATTACCCGGGCCACCACCTTTCCCGAATAATTCTAATATCCGACCGAGGCAACTAGGAGGCTCTGCCTTCGCCTCGAGCTCGGGACTCCTTAACGGATCAAACTCAGTCCAGTTCCGAACATCCCAGATCGACCAAACGAGGTCGGTCCCACCGATCGATCTCCTCGACCCCATTTTCCCCGAACAAACGTCAGGACAGGCACGAGCCCAGTTCGCACCCGCAGAGGGAGATGAACACGATATGCTTAGACAATACATCGAACAGGCTAAGGCCCAGTTCAACAGTCTGAGCTCGAAAGTTCACATGGCAATGAGCGCGGCTCCTGACATCGATCGAGTAATCGAGGAAACACAACAAACACCGTTCACAGATCGGATCGCGTTTGCAAGAATCCGAGAAATCAAGAAAACTAAGTTTCCAGAATTCTCTGGGAAGTCAGACCCGAAAGCCCACATCAGGGCATTCCGACTAGCGATGGCAAGGGTGTACCTTACCGATGAGGAGAGAGAGCCGGCCTTCTGCAGGCTCTTCGCGGAAAACCTATCGTGCTCCGCCCTAGAATGGTTTGCCGGACTGGAAGAAAGGTCCATTGACAATTTCACTCAGTTCATGACGGCTTTCCTCAAACAATACTCCGTTTTCATCGAGGAAAAGACTAATGAGGCAGCCCTATTTGGCGTCTCTCAAAAACCTGACGAAACACTTCGCTCGTACATCGACCGATTTAAGGAAATAAAATCCAAAATCGCGAACCCACGAGACGAGGTAGCTATAGAAGCATTAAGACGAGGACTATGGTTCTCAACCAGATTCCGCGAGGAAATAACAGTCCGCGAACCTCAAACGCTCGATGACGCCCTCCATCGCGCATCAGCCTTTGCTCGCCTCGAGGACGAAACCACGGCCCTCAGGGAAAAACACCGAAAAGAAAAGAACCCGTCGGGCTCGCAGAATTCGAACTCGAAAAAGGATTCCCGTAAATCAGGGAACGTCAACGCGGTCGAGAGCCCAAAGAGCTCGAAGAAATTCGAGTTCGACAAGGAAAAATTCTGTGATTTCCACAATAGAAGAGGACACTCGACCGAAGATTGCTATACTCGAGCTAAGGCCGAGGCTCAAAAGCGAGAATCCGAAAGCAAACAAGACTCCGAAGTCGAGGAGGAAACTCTGCCCGACAAAATGGAAAACAAACAGACCAAGGAGTCGAACTCCAAAAAGCCTTCTCAGAACAAACGGGAACGGTCAAAAGAGCCGGAATCCCCTGAAACACTCCCTCAGGGGTCACGAATGCGATTCGAGTTCATCCTCGGTGAGCTCAACCTGAGCGGCACTCTGGGAGGTTCGGCACTATCCCCGCCTCCGGCTCCTGCTAAAAGTTTACGCTCGAGAATCAATCTCCCTCGTCTCTGCGGGGGGGGGGGGGGGGGGGGGGGGGTACGGGCTATACCCCCTAAATGAATCGACTTCATCTTCGGTGGCTCCAAGCTTTACCGCGACTCGGTCAATTCGATCAAAGCTCTTCAAAGAAGAGTCGAGACCGACAGAGGGGGGAAAACCCCAATGTTGGGTCCAGACCACGAAATCATTTTCAACGAAAGCGAGACAAGTAATCTCGACAAACCACACGACGACGCCCTCCTCGTTTGTCTAGTAGTGGGAGATGTCGAACTCTGAAGGATAATGTTTGACACAGGAAATTCGGTAGATGTCCTCTTTTACGACGCGTTCAAAAAGATGGACTTCAACGACTCCGAGATCGTGGAAGAAAAGACACCACTAGTAGGTTTCGCTGGCGAAACAACGTACTCGATGGGCTCTGTCTTCGCCCCAGTAATCGCTGGAGGAGTTCGAAGAATGACGGAGTTCGTCATAGTAGATCGGCCAGCTCCCTATAACGCGATCCTAGGTCGACCATGGATATACGACATGAAAGCGGTACCATCGACCTACCACCAATGCGTAAAATTCCCGACTCCCAAAGGGATCAAAACCATTTACGGAAGTCAAAAGATTTCCCGCCATTGCTACATGAACGGATACAAGCAGATCGAGAAATCCCCTGCGTAGCAATTACAGAAAGAGGAGGAGCTCGCCACCATGCAGACCAAAAGGTCGAACGACCCAAGTCAAATAGGACCTCACGACTCAGGTCTGCATAGACGATGCTCATCCCGAAAGACTCGTTGGCATCGGAATCGACCTATCAGAGCCAGTCAAAAACGAACTGGTCTCTTTTCTCAAACAGAACATCGACTCCTTCGCCTGGTCTTCAGCAGACATGAAAGGGATCAATATCGACGTAACCAGCCATGAGCTGAATGTCGACCCAACCTACAAACCGGTAAGACAAAAGCGTCGAAAACTAGGCCCTGAGCGGGCCAAAGCCATCAATGATGAGGTCGATCGGTTATTAAAAATCGGATCGATCAGAGAGGTCAAGTACCCCGACTGGCTTGCCAATCCCGTGGTGGTTAAGAAAAAGAACGGAAAGTGGAGGGTCTGTGTAGATTTGACGGATCACAACAAAGCATGTCCAACGGACAGCTTCCCACTCCCGCACATCGACCGACTGGTCGAGGCTACCGCCGGACATCAGCTACTATCTTTTATGGACGCGTTCTCAGGGTACAATCAAATACTAATGAACCCTGAAGACCAAGAAAAGACTTCGTTCATAACTGATCGAGGCACGTACTGCTACAAAGTCATGCCCTTCGGACTAAAAAACGCAGGAGCAACTTACCAGCGCCTCGTCAACAAGATGTTTTCAGGACTCCTGGGCAAAACCATGGAAGTCTACATCGACGATATGCTGGTAAAATCTTCTAGGTACGAGGATCACATCCCCTAACTAAAAGAATGTTTCGCCATTCTCAATAAGTACGGGATGAAACTCAACCCAGATAAGTGTACTTTCGGGGTTCCCTCAGGAGAATTCCTTGGTTACTTAGTGACCGAAAGAGGGATCGAAGCGAACCCCAAACAGATCGCAACGTTCATAGAGATGAAATCTCCCAGAACAACGCGAGAAGTCCAGCGCCTAACCGGCAAAATAGCTGCTCTGAACCTCTTCATCTCAAGGTCGACTGATAAATGTCTACCCTTCTATCACTTTCTAAAAGCAAACAAAAAGTTCCTCTGGGACGAAAAGTGCGAGGAAGCTTTCACTCAGCTCAAGGCTTACTTAAGCGAACCACCCATACTGGCGAAACCAGTAGAAGGAGAACCCCTTTACCTCTACCTAGCTGTCTCGACGGCAGCAGTAAGTGGAGTACTGGTTCGCGAGGAACAAAACGAGCAACGGCCGGTATACTACATCAGTAAGACCTTGATCGACGCTGAAACCAGATACCCCGCCATGGAAAAACTCGCCTTAGCGCTAGTAACATCGGCTCGGAAACTCCGACCATACTTTCAATCGCACTCGATCATAGTGATGACCTCTCAGCCACTGATAACCATCCTTCACAGTCCAAGCCAATCAGGTCGATTGGTCAAATGGGCTATCGAACTTAGCGAGTACGACATTGAATACAAGGCTCAAACGTGCCTGAAAGCACAAGTATTGGCAGATTTCATAATCGAGCTCCCTCCGACTATATAACTCGATCCGACTTCGGCCCAAAGATGGAAACTCTACGTCGATGGAGCTTCCTCAAGGCAAGGGTCCGGAGTCGGAGTGAAATTAGTCTCCCCAACGGGTGAAGTACTGGAACAATCGTTTAGATTGGGCTTCGCCGCATCGAATAACGAAGCAGAATATGAAGCGTTAATAGCCGGGCTCAGACTCACGATAGCTATAGGAGCCCGGGAAGTAAACGCCTTCAGCGATTCCCAACTGGTCACGAGCCAATATCATGGCGACTACGAGGCCAAAGATGAACAGATGGAAGCATACCTACGGGTAGTCCATACATTAGCCGAACAGATCGAATTCTTCGATCTAACACGAATCCCACGAGGGGAAAACACTGCAGCCGATGCCCTAGACGCATTAGCATCGACATCAGATCCTAACCTCAAAAGGATCATACCAGTCGAAGGGATAGAAAAACCAAGCATCGACATAGCCCTCAAAGCTCTGTCCTTGAAAGAGGATGCGCCCGCTGTGAAGGATGACGTCAAGCACAAAGAATGTCCTGGGGACACCAGTAGCGACATCATCGAGATTGATGACAACCTCGATCCTAGAAACGCCGTATACGTCGCGAACGTCCCCGATGGACCAATTCAAACCGCATCCACTAGTCAGGGACCTGAGCCTAACAACGACGAAGATTGGAGAACTCCGATCATTCGATACATCACAAACGGCGAAGTTCCCGACGACAAATGGGAGGCGCGGAAACTTAAAACACAGAGTGCAAGGTACTGTGTCACACAAGGAGAGCTCTTTAAAAGGAGCCTCTCCGGACCTTATCTCAAATGCCTTGACAAAAAGCAAGCCTTAGCCGTGATCACACAAACACATGACGGATCCTGTGGAAGCCATTCCGGAGGACGAGCATTGGCCGTGCGAATCAAAAGGCAAGGCTACTATTGGCCGACAATGGCAACCGAATGCGAATCTTTCTCCAACAAGTGCGATAAATGCCAAAGCATGCCCCAATTATCCACCAAGCGTCGGAGAAACTCTCCTCTATCTCATCTCCATATCCATTCATGCGATGGGGAATGAACATTGTGGGACCGCTAGTCGCATCCGGCAAAAAGAAAGCTACACACCTATTGGTGATGACGGACTACTTCACCAAGTGGATTGAAGCAGAGTCATACCAGAAAGTTAAGGACGTTCACGTTAAGGAGTTTGTCTTGCGAAACATCGTTTGCCGACATGGACTACCCCACGAGATCGTCACCGATAACGGATCTCAGTTCATATCAAACACATTCAATGAGTTCTGCAGAACTTGGAACATAAAGTTGACTTACTCAACGCCACGCTATCCCCAAGGGAACGGGCTAGCAGAAGCAGCTAACAAAGCAATTATGAACGGTCTCAAGAAAAGGCTCAACGAGTGCAAAACAACCTGGAGTGACGAACTCCCAGCTGTACTCTGGGCCTACTGGACTACCCCCCGCAAATCCACTGGCGAGACTCCCTTCTCGCTGGCTTACGGAATCGAGGCGGTAGTACCAGCCGAAATTCTCGTGTCAAGCATTCGCAAGGAAGAATGCCCACGATAAGAGGAACTTAACAACAAGATGATAACTGACGAGCTCGACCTCGTCGACGAAAGAAGGAACCTCGCATTAGCTCGACTCCAGAATTACCAACAAGCCGCAGCTCGCTACTATGATTTCCGAATCAAAACTCGAAGGTTTCAAGTAGGAGAGCTCGTCTTGCGGAAAGTGTTCGACCATAAAAAGGAAGAACACGCTGGAAAATTAGGAGCAAAGTGGGAAGGTCCTTACCAGGTCACCGACGTCGTGAAGGACGGGGTCTACCGACTTAAATCGGTAGAAACCCAGAAACCTGAACTACGACCTTGGAACATCATCAACCTCAAAAAGTATTTCCACTAGGAGTACATCCACATAATCGAACTACGAAATGGCTTGATCCCCTTAAAAAAGGGTACGTAGGCAGCTCGACTTCGAGCGCAGCCACCCCCTAAACACAAAGCTCTTACCGAGCTCAATGACTTCAAGCGAAGTCCTACTAGCTTATCTTTGTGAAATCAAAATAAGTCTCCCAATCAAACGTCTCTTCCTGTCGCAAAAGTTAGAGCCGTTACGATATGAAATTATCTCTTCCAAAAACTAAAGAGATATGAAATTATCTCTTCAAAATTAAGCGATATGAAGTTATCCCTTCCGAGCGACCTGAAACGGCCTCTCTTCAAAGTCAAAGCGATATGAAATTATCCCTCCCGAGCAACTTGAAATGGCCTCTCCCAAAGATAAAGCGATATGAAATTATCTCTCCTAAAGCAAGCGATATGAAATTATCCCTTCCAAGAGACCTCAAACGGCCTCCCCCAAAATCAAATGATATGAAATTATCCTTTTTCGAGCGACCCGAAATGGTCTCTCCCAAAGTCAAAGTGATATGAAATTATCCCTTCAAATAAAGCGGCCTAAAACGGTCCCTCCAAACCGAACGAACTGAAATGATCGTCCCAAAACAAGTGACCTAAAACTGTCCTCCCGATTCGAACAAACTGAAATGATCGTCCCAAAGAAAGAGATCCAGAATGATCTTTCCAAAAAATACAATTCTTCTAAACCTTATACGGATTAAAAGAATCGGGGGGCCACCCCACCCCTCAAGCAAAATTACGAGGACAAGACGGCTACTCAAGCATGCAACCTCTACACACACTCCAAATCGGATCTTTGTAAGTTTACTTCGATTCGTTTTCATACTTAATGCTTCTCTTTTCAGTTCAGCAATCAAGCCTGAATCTTACATTACGAAGTAGCCGCACCTGAGACTATTCGTGGGGAAGAGCTCGAGCTCAAACGCAGTTAACTTAAAAGTTCGCCAAAAGAACTACCTAAGGAAATTTAAGATAAGTTATCTGCTCGATTCCCCCGGAAAAGTTCGAATCGCCGCAACGGCTCGAATTTTGTGTCAAAGCATGAAAACAATAAAATCTATGCTAAGGCATGAAAGATTTTTAAAAAAGCAATTCATAAAAAGGGAAGGACATGATGTCCTCAAAGTTCGAACAAAAAGAGAGCCCCCTTGGGCAACCAAAGTTTGAAAAAGAAATTAAAAACCCTCTCGGGCAACAACAACAACAGTTATTAAAACGGTGCATAGGAGGAGTCGCCGACCTGGCCCTCCGCTCCATCGCCGGTCTCTCCTCTCGGCCGGGAGTCGACCTCGTCGATCACCCTCGGGTCGGTCTCAGCTGGAGGAGCAGGCGGAGAACCTGCCATGGCCACGGAGTCCTCTGACATCGCCGGCAAGGCAAGCTTGCCGATGCTAAAATCGGAAACCGCCGCGGCCTCCATCTCCTCTAGAGCAACTCGTTTTTACTCAGCCAGCCTAAGCACCTCTCGGGTCATGTCCACCTCTCTAGCTGCGATCTCGGCGATGAGCTCAATGTTAGCCAAAGTCTCCTGAAGACGGATCTCGGCGCTAGTCTGGATCTTCCTCTTCTCGGCTCTCGCTTTGACCCCGGCCAGAATCATCCGGTACTGGCCATGGAGCTCTTTTCGAGCCTTACGAAGCTCGACCCGGTTCGATTCCTCCACAGTCCGAATTCGAGCCTCGGCGACGCTAAGCTGACAAGACAGCTCCTACTCTCTCTTCTCGAGATGCGCAATCCTGGCCTCCGCAGCGGTATGATCTGCGACCCTCCTCTTCAAGCGCTCCTCCCTAGCCAAAGCCTCCTGAAGCTCGGCATTCATTTGGGTAGCAGCCTCTCGAGCAGATTCGAGCTCATAAGTCTGAGCATCCAACACCTCGCTCTCAGACCGGACCGCGTACGCATTCACGGCCTCGACAGCCTGTACAAAAAGACGTCGGTTGTTTAAAAAAAAAAAGAGAAAACACTGAAACCAGGGCCTTACCAACGCTGGACGACCATCGAGACGGGATGACCGAATAGTCAAAATCCCCAACCGAATGATGGGTTATCCTGAAGAAGAAGTATCGGTCCTTCCATACATCTTTCGTCGGAACGTCCTCAAGGACCTTCCCAAAACGAGGCGAAAGATAGTAAGTCCCCCGGAACTTAGCGTTATGCTTTACCGAGCAAACATGCATGAGTTCCTCAGGACCGAACTCGATTCCTTCTTCTGCGGCCCTGACTCCGAGTCCGATGACATACCGGACAAAGTTCGGCGTCATCTGATGAAACGCCAATTGGAGCTGGGCCAGCACCAAAGAGATTAAGCGAGGAATAGGAAAGAAAAGCCTGCATTTATCGAAGTAGGCGTACGAGGCGCAGCAATAACCCTCTACCTCAGTTTCCGGCGATATCGCCGGCGACGGAATCACGATTTCCACTTCAGTTGGAATCCTGCACTCTCTCTGTAACCGTTCGATTTGGTCTACGGATAGGGAAGACGGCGGATGTGGGCCAAATGAGCCCGCCGCTGAGCTAACGCTAGCCCCCGTCGCGTCTCTAAGAGCCATAAACAACGGTTTATCGGAACAAAGAAAGTGAAAAGTCTTGAAAGGAAATTTTTCGAGAAGTAAAAACCAGAGCAAAAGTAAGAGAAGAAGCGAAAGTAGGAAGGGAATAAACCACCCTCGGCAAAATACGAGAAAATTATATAGTGGGAATCGTGCAAAATCTTAACCGCACGATTCCAAACTCGTAATAATTACGAGAAAATCGAGGTGGTTTGGACTCCTCGCTTCCTCCTCGCCACCTGCTGATCTGAGATCAACGGCTACAAACGCGCAGTAATTAGGTCACTTCACCAAAAAGAACGAGTCCGAAAAGACTCTTCGCGATCTTCGAATCTGAGCCGTTGGTGATCGATCAAATCTACGGTGAAAGATGAGATTCTCAAAACCTATACACGCAACGACTGCAGACGCGCTGATAAGCAGTTCAGCCCGTCTCACGCGCTCGCTCCCCACCATTGGATCGAAACAAGATCTACGGACGAGGCGAAAATAATCATTAGATTTGTCTCATCCGAGGCACGCACCTCTTCCTGAGAATTTCCACCGCCCATTAACCTCGACTTCTCGAAATCAATGGGCTGGGGGGCTATTGTTGGTACTGTATTTCCCTCTAGGAAATCCGGCCCATTAACAGACAAGACAGAAGCCCGTAATTACGAGCCCATTCCAGAATCAAAGACAAATAAGAGAGCCGACTCCTTTGATGGGCCCAAGCGAAACAAACGCCCTGGCAAGGCCCGGACGATGCCGAAGACAATCGAGCTCGAGCTCGGCAGAAGATGACGTGGAGATAGAGAAACTCGGTCTTCGCCAGTTCAACTGATCCGCACAAATCTTGGAGATAATTACGACGACGAGGCCGAAATATCGGGACGAAGATGTCAGCGTCGAAACTATTTAAGAAGAGAAGTGGCGACTCATTAAATATATTGCAACCTAGACTAAGAACACTTCGATTAGATAGATCGATCTCATACTTTGTACTCTCTTCTCGATTGTGTTTGTTCTATCTCGACGATCAATCTCAATAAAGTCTTTGATTCATAGGAAACTATACCATTTCTATATCCTAAAGTCCAAATCCACGAATACAAATTCTTAGTGTGAATCCCGGATCTCACAGTTAATAACTTTTGATGGGATTTTTCAAAAACAAAATCGAATATGATTTTTAAAGTGTAACCTGATCACTACATTGGTTTTACTGTATTAATCACTATTCTAGCAAGATATAATCAAATCATGTCTAGAACTTTACATGATACATCATTACACGTAGAAAATCTGGCCAACATTTAAAAGGCTTTCCTGAGGAACATTGAAGATATCACTATTTTGTCTACAAATCTTCCTAAAAAACGCATACACAATCGATGGCTATTCTCTTGTAGAACCTCGCTTCACGCCTTGCTGAATCATTGTTTCCCATTATGTCCACCCATTTATGAACTCCAGCTCATCCCCTCCTCCACTCATCTGGCTCGACCCAGTCACCGAGTGGCTCGTCCGTTTGGCTACCCCCGCGGGTGCATTAAGTGACTATAGAATCAAACGTCTACAAGTTCCCGCCTTCGTTCCCGTTTCCGAGTGTTGAAACACATTTTAAGTTAATAAAGCCTTGGGCTTTACAAAATGTGTGTGTGAATGAGAAATTAAATGGGCTATGGGCTAATATATGTTGGCACATTTTAATGAGGAAGCAAGTGTAAAATGTCCCACATTGCTTAGATGGAAATTTTTTCATTTGTATAAATAAGGACACTCTCATGTCATTGTCCAAATAGCTTGGGCTACACTATGGAGTGTGAGAGAGAGGATGCGAAGACCACACGCGCGCGCGCGCCGCCGCCGCCATGCCAGGCCGGGCCGGGCTTGGTATTGGGTCTTGGTAATACGCCCCGAAGAGGCCTCCGCGCGCGTATTATTTTATGGAAAAATTTTTGTTAAACAAAAATAAATTGGTTAATCGGTTTGGTTTGGTGGTTTAGTTAAACATTTGGTTTAATTACATTTCGAACGATTAGAAAAGATGCTCTCGACATCCTTTGTCCCACCTCGGTCGAAAGCAATTCCACTCCCCGTGAATTACGTGCGCGTCCACGTCCAAACGGCTCCTCCATCTCTTTCATCTTCTTCCTGTACAAAAACAGAGCAAACTGGCTCTGAGTTTTTACAAAGAGAAACACATACACGAAAACGTTGATGATACTTTGTTCCTTCATCTCCTTCTTGCTTTGTAGGTCTCGAGAGTATATCGTATTACTTTCGTTCGTTGGAAACGATTGTCGAGTGCTTGCGACAACGTTTTGATATCGGTTTTATCCTGGGATTCGATTATCACATAGAACCGGCACACTACGGGTGATAATTCGAGTTAAGGAAAGAGACTTCATATTCTCGACTCCGTTCTTCTTTCCTTAACGTTAACGCAAACCGCAATTCCTTCACCATTCGTATATAACCCATACTTTGGGGTCTACACCGAGTCCATCTTTGGGCTGTTGTTGTTGGCTTCCGCAGATGCTGTAATCGTCGGAATCCGAACAGCAGGCTTTCAAAGAGCCGTTTCTCAAAGTTGTCGTCTTTGTTGTGCAAGTCTTTGTATCTGTACCTTGCGACGCAGCGGAACATGTGGAAGTTTTTGGGTCCGATTCTTTTCACAGGGAACCTTTCTTTTCTGGGACAGTGTAGACAGGAAGGTTCTTGACGCAGACAAAGACCACGACGGAGTGAATCGTCGGCAATTTTGTCATGAAATGAGAGAAAATGTGTTTGGGACTCCACTTGCTAGCTCAGTGAATCCCAGGAACACGGACAAGACCAAGGCTAGGACCAAGACCGAGAATCCAAGCCATGGAGACTTTACTATGCATTTCAAACTCGTACCTCTTTATCATTTCAATCTCTTGTCGCGAATCGTTTTAATACGTTGCGACGAAACAGTTGATTAATCGCTGAAAATAGCGATTGCGTTTTCCAAACGGTTTTGTGAAAGCTTTAAATAGCATTTCGTTTATCATTTTGATCGTTTATTAAACGTGAAAGCTGATACATTTTGTTTAATTGTGTCAGGAAAATGACAAACGAAACTGAAAATGTGGTTGGTTCGGGTTCGACACCAAACTCTCCTCTGGATGTAAGTGCCGAAGAAACGGCACGCAGGGCTTTGTTTCAAGCTAATTCCGAGAGGATGGAAAAAGAGAAATCTGAAAAAGCAAGGGCTGAAAAAGAGAAATTTGAGAAGAACGTGGTGTATCACGCTCCTCCTCCTCCCCCCATCGTTTGCTTCTCTTCAAGCATCGTGCAAGGTTTATTGCCTGACAAGTTCAACGGAAAAAGCTGGAAGATGTGGTCGAACCAGATGAAGTTTTATCTCCATGCGATGCATCTCTCGCGGTACCTCGAGGAGGATCAACCCGAAATTGGAGAAGGAACCGGCGATGTGTACACCGTCGGAACTCTGGATGCATGGAATCAAGGAGATTACATGACGAAAGGATGGATTCTTGGCCGTCTCGTTGAGCCGTTGTATGCAATCTACTGCGAGCAAAAGACCGCCAAATCCATGTGGGCCGCCTTGGTGAAAAAGTACAAGGTCGATGATGCTGGATGCCAGAAGCACGCAACGGCAAAGTTCTTGGAGTTCCAGATGGTGGACGACAAACCCATCATGGAACAAGTGGAGGCGTTCTGGCGAATCTGTCAGGAAGTCGCTACGGAGGGAATGTCCATTTGTGAGATCTTCACTGTGAACAGTTTCTTCGAGAAGCTACCTCCAAGTTGGCTGACTTTCAAGAACTACCTCAAGCATATGAGGATGGCCATCACACTGGAGGATTTGATCCAGAGGCTGAACACGGAGGATCGGAACCGTCAAGCAAACGGTGTCTAAGTCCGTGAACACAGTGTGAATGTGGCCACCCATAACAAGGAGAAAGGTAATGTGGACAAGGGAAATGGCAAGGCAGTTGCTAAGTCACCCTTGAAGACTAACGGGAAGAACTTCAAGAAGTATGGCTCCTCGTCTAGCCATGCCCCCACTGAGGATAAAAAGAAGTTCTTCAAAGGCAAATGCCATGCTTGTGGAAAGAATGGTCACAAGTCCAGTGAGTGCCGCACCAAGGAGAAAGCGGCAAAGTATTAGGCTAACCTGACCGAGGAGGACCTTTGTGCTGTGGTAACAGAGGTAAACATGGTGGATGAGAAGACCAATGAGTGGTGGTATGATACTGGTGCCACAACCCACATCTGCAATGATAGGTCCATGTTCAGTACCTATCAGAAGAACAAGTCTGAGGAGGCACTCTTCATGGGTAACAAGGCTGTCTCCAAAATCGAAGGAAAGGGTTCGGTGATGATGAGAATGACCTCAGGAAAGGAGATCACATTGAAGAACGTGAAACATGTGTCCGACATGAGGAAGAATCTGATTTCCGGTACGCTGCTGAGCAAGGCCGGTTTCTCGGTGATCTTCGAAGGTGACAACCTTACCCTCAAGAAGTGGGGCATGTACCTGGGAAGGGGATTCGTGAAGAATGGACTGGTCAAGATGTGTGTCATGACTGTCCTCAAGAAAGAAGAAGCAAGTACCTCCAAGAACAAGAATGAGATTGCTGTTAAGAATGATGTTGCAAATGTTTCCACTGTTGTAACTGATTCCGCAATGAATAAGAATAAGTCTGTTGCTTACTTGCTTGAGTCTTTTAATATTTGGCATGAAAGATTAGGACATGTGAACTATAAATCAATAAACCGATTAATGAATTCAAACCTAATCTCGAAATGCAAAATGAGTAAAGAAAAATGTGAAGTGTGCGTACAGGCTAAACTCACAAAACACCATCGCCAAAAGTCGAAAGGACTAACGCACCTCTAGATTTAATTCACACGGATTTATGTGACTTAAAGTATGCTTCTACTAGAGGCGGGAAAAGTATTTCGTGACTTTCATCGATGATCATACGAAATATTATTATGTATATCTATTGCATAGCAAAGATGAGGCGTTGGATAAATTTAATGAATATAAGCTGGAAGTTGAAAATCAACTTAGTAAGACTATTAAAATAGTCAGAAGTGATAGAGGAGGGGAATATGATGTCCGATTCAATACTTTCTGCATGGAACATGGGATTATCCATCAGACGACCGCTCCTTACTCACCGGAATCTAACGGAGTTGCGGAACGAAAGAACCGAACTCTGAAAGAGATGATGAATGCAATGATTCAAGAATCTGGGTTAGCCCAGAACATGTGGGGGGAAGCGTTGCTTACATCAAATTATATTCTTAACAAAATTCCGTACAAGGTCACTGGAAAGACACCCTATGAACTTTGGAAAGGTACGAAGCAAGAAGGAGATGAAGGAACAGAGTATCGTCAACGTTTTCATGTATGTGTTTCTCTGTGTAAAAACTCAGAGCCAGTTTGCTCTGTTTTTGTAGAGGAAGAAGATGAAAGAGATGGAGGAGCCGTTTGGACGTGGACGCGCGTAATGGAATCTCGCAATGCATCCTTCTTCGAAACGGTGTTCCCGTGTAATGATAAATCTAATCCTAAGCGGACACGTGAGAAAAGAGATGATAGTGAAGCTAGTACTTCGGGTATTTCAGCTCCTGAAATTGTAGAAGTTGAACTTAGATGGAGCAAGAGAGCTCGTAAGGAAAAAGACTTTGGCAAGGATTTCATGATGGTCTTTCTATTAGAGAATGAACCAAAGACGTTCACAGAAGCCATGACTACACCTAACGCACCTTTTTGGAAGGAAGCCGTTAATAGTGAGATTGATTCTATTATGCAGAATCACACTTTGGAGATCACTGATCTACCTCAAGGGTTTAAGCCACTAGGGTGTAAATGGTTTTTCAAAACCAAGCTGAAAACTGATGGCTCGGTAGACAAGTACAAGGCTAGGCTTGTGGTTCAAGGATTTCGCCAAAAAGAAGGTTTGGATTTCTTTGACACTTATTCTCCGGTAACGAGAATAACCTCAATAAGAATGTTGATCAGCATAGCAGCATTAAGAGACCTAGAAATCCATCAAATGGATGTTAAAACTGCTTTTCTAAATGGAGAATTAGAAGAAGAGATTTATATGAAACAACCCGAAGGGTTTGTTGTCCCTGGACAAGAACACAAGGTATGTAGACTTGTGAAGTCATTGTATGGACTTAAGCAAGCTCCAAAACAATGGCATGAAAAGTTTGACAACGTAATGATGTCGAACGGCTTCAGCATAAACGAGTGTGATAAGTGTATCTATGTAAAAAGTACTCCACAAGGGTATGTCTTGCTATGTTTATAAGTAGATGACATGCTCATCATTGGCAGTACCAAAGATATGATCAATCAGACTAAGAACATGCTTAGCCAGAGATTTGATATGAAAGATATGGGACTTGCGGATGTGGTCTTAGGGATTAAGATCATCAGAACTAAGGAAGGTATAATCTTATCCCAATCCCATTATGCAGAAAATATACTTGAGAGGTTTAAGGCTTAATCAAGAGGGACAGCAAAAACTCATGTTGATACTCAACTGCACTTGAAGAAATATTCAGGTGAAGCAGTTTCACAATTAGAGTATGCAAGGGTGATCGGGAGTCTGATGTACTTAACAAACTGTACTAGACCCGATTTAGCGCACGCAGTAAATGTATTGAGTCGCTATAGCAATAATCCAGGACATAAACATTGGAAAGGTATAACTAGAGTATTGAATTACTTACGTCATAGCAAAAATTATGGTTTGCACTATGGTAAAGAGCCGTCTATTTTGGAGGGATATAGCGATGCAAATTGGATATCTGACTCTCAAAACTCGAAATCCACGAGTGGATATGTCTTTACACTTGCGGGTGCAGCAGTGTCCTGGAGATCTTCTTCTAAGCAAACAATTCAAGCTAGATCCACGATGGAGTCGTAGCTCTAGACACCGCGGCAGCTGAAGCAGAATGGCTTCGAAATTGGCTGGAAGATATCCCAGAGTGGGATAAACCTGCATCCGCTATCCGTATGCATTGTGATAGCCAATCAGCGATACTGCGGTCAAAGAGTACCTTGTATAATGGTAAAAACCGTCACATTAGGAGACGTCATAAATCCATTAGGAACTTTATAACTACTCGTATAATCCATGTAGATTATATCAGAACGAATGACAATCTAGCGGATCCTTTCACAAAAGGATTGCCGCGAGATAAAGTTCTAAAATCATCAAGAGGAATGGGTTTGAAGCCTACGAATTAAGAGGAAATTTGATGGAAACCCTACTTACGTGACTGGAGATCCCATGATGTAGGTTCAAAGGGAAAACTAATTCAAATGAACTCGAGCACTGCAAGACTTTTGTCTTTACCCAATTCCTTGAATGATGAACAGTGCTACATGTATGTGAATAAGGAAAAGCATTGGCTTTTAATGATTCCATAGTTTCACAATAGTGGAGTATGACAGGATACTTCTGAAAAGAAACTAATGACAGATCACCTAGTGAGTGTGAAATGGGGCCGTTTCTAGGAGAATGAAAGATAGGCTATATTCTCCAAGTTCACTCATGAAAACCAGGAATGTTCAAGGCCAAAATGAACAAAAACAGAGAATAAAGTTCTACGAGAAAATGTCACTGCGCAATAACTGTTGTCTCGGTTTACATAAAAATCCGGTTGGTTCAAGACATCATGTTCACCTCCCGGCCAGTAAACCCGACAGATATTAAAAATGATTGGTTCAAAGCTGAAAAATGCTACATATCAGACACAATTACATTTTCGCATATACTCTCGAAAGTCTGTCTAGTCTAGTCAAGTCAGTGTCTAGTCTAGTCAAGTAAAAGGTCGAGTATAGGTCTTTCGAGTCTGTCGAGTCTTCGTATGTTTAGAGTAATTTCTATTCATGTGGGGGATTGTTGGAACACATTTTAAGTAAATAAAGCCTTGGGCTTTACAAAATGTGTGTGTGTGTGAATGAGAAATTAAATGGGCTATGAGCTCATATATGTTGGCACATTTTAATGAGGAAGCAAGTGTTAAATGTCCCACATTGCTTATATGGGAAATTTTTCACTTGTATAAATAAGGACACTCTCATGTCATTGTCCAAATAGCTTGGGCTACACTAAGGAGTGTGAGAGAGAGGATGCAAAGACCACACGCGCACGCCGCCGCCGTGCCGGACTTGGGTCTTGGGCCCCGAAGGGGCCTCCGCGCGCGTATTATTTTTATGGAGAAATTTTTGTTAAACAAAAATAAATTGGTTAATCGGTTTGGTTTGGTGGTTTAGTTAAACATTTGGTTTAATTACATTTTGAACGTTGAGAAAAGATGCTCTCGACATCCTTTGTCCCACCTCGGCCGAAAGCAATTCCACTCCCCGTAAATTACGCGCGCGTCCACGTCCAAACGGCTCCTCCATCTCTTTCATCTTCTTCCTGTACAAAAACAGAGCAAACTGGCTCTGAGTTTTTACAAAGAGAAACACATACATGAAAACGTTGACGATACTCTGTTCCTTCATCTCCTTCTTGCTTCGTAAGTCTCGAGAGTATATCGTAATACTTTCGTTCGTTGGAAACGATTGTCGAGTGCTTGCGACGACGTTTCGATATCGGTTTTATCCTGGGATTCGATTATCACATAGAACCGGCACACTACGGGTGATAATTCGAGTTAAGGAAAGAGACTTCATAGTCTCGACTCCGTTCTTCTTTCCTTAACGTTAACAGAAACCGCAATTCTTTCACCTTTCGTATATAACCCATACTTTGGGGTCTACACCGAGTCCATCTTTGGGCTGTTGTTGTTGGCTTCCACAGATGTTGTAATCGTCGGAATCCGAACAGCAGGCTTTCAAAGAGCCGTTTCTCAAAGTTGTCGTCTTTGTTGTGAATGTCTTTGGATCTGTACCTTGCGACGCAGCGGAACATGTGGAAGTTTTTGGGTCCGATTCTTTTCACAGGGAACCTTTCTTTTCTGGGATAGTGTAGACAGGAAGGTTCTTGATGCAGACAAAGACCACGACGGAGTGAATCGCAGGCAAGTTTGTCATGAAATGAGAGAAAATGTGTTTGGGACTCCAGTTGCTAGCTCAGTGAATCCCAGGAACACGGACAAGACCAAGGCTAGGACCAAGACCGAGAATCCAAGCCATGGAGACTTTACTATGCATTTCAAACTCGTACCTCTTGAGTGTTCCATAGTGCCAGATGTACATGATGATAAGAAACGCCGCCGCGATGACAAGCGAGACCTACCCGCCTTGGTTAACCTTGAAGAGCATAGCCGAGAAGTAAGTTCATTCCACGACAAGTGATAGAACGGTAAACAAGAGGACAAGAACCCAATGGCATCACCAAACAAGTATTATGAGAAGTGTTGTCACGAGGATGGCTATCACAACCGTGGTCCTATAAGCGCTTCCTATCTGATTATGGTTCTTGAATCCAGCTGTGACGACTGTGAAAAGAATCATGAGGATCCAGTTAATGTCCGGAACATATATCTGACCAAGAAACTTCCGGGAAGTATGCACGACTTTATAGCTGTAGGGAAACATCCGTGAGCGAGAGCTTGCTTGATCAACGAGAAAGTCGCTGATATTGTGGCTTGGCTCGCAACTATTGCAGCAAAGGTTGCAATTACAAACATTGGCCAATATACACTCTCTGCAACATCAATAACAGAAACTTTCATCTGAATTTATCGTCCAGAGATATCGATCAATAAAATGAAACTGATCAAAGATGTTACAAACTTGGAATGAAATGTGGGTACTTTCTAAGGTACGCAGCTATACGCCAAAAGGAGGGCAAGGGAAAACAATTACAGTAAATGCAATCTGCACTGCTGAGGCCGGAAAATGCGATAGATCCACAAAGAGAGCATCGCTATTGGTTTGCGATCATATCTACAGCAAACTAGGACTTGTAGACCTCCCTACTCATGATTAGAACTTCCCTGATTCATGTGCAGCATACTCTTTTTCCCTTGGTATGGTTTTGTCCCAAGTGGTTTTCCATATCAAGGTTTTTAATGAGGTGTTGCCATGATCATTCCAAGTTCAGTCTTTAGGGTGATTCCAAAGTCTGAACTTGAGGGGGAATATTGATCATGGAGTATCAATGTGCAAGGTATGGATGTTGAAGAGAATCCTGAGTTTGTACGTCACCGACGGTGTCGGCGACATGGATACAGAAAATAATTCTGAACTACATGTGTCATCGATGGTGTCGGCGACATCGATGTCGTGGACAGGCTGTCTATTTTGTCTTGTATCAAATTAGGTCTAGACTTGGTTCTTTTGTATCCTTTAAAATGCCTTGCAGCCACCAATGAAAGAAATAGACCTTGGGAAATTATTCTCCCCAGTTTTCTCTTGTTCAAACTCTCTCATTTCTCAAATCTCTCAAGCTTAATCTCTCAAAATCTAACAATCGCTCCCTGACATTTCAAGAAACAATGAGTAACAACGAGCTAAATGTAAGATCTAGAAGAGGCTGAATTTTTCACCTTTGATACTAAGCATGATGCCTCCAAGGGAAGTCCAGCGATCTTGACCTCTTCTTTTGAAATACCGATAGATATAAACAGCGGAGAAAGCTTTCCAAACACTCGGGTCATTTTCCCATACATTGTACAGACCGATACATGCGATAAAAAGAAACCAGAGAAATACAACAGGGGCAAAAAGCCACCCGACCCTGTCTGTTCCATAATGGTGTACGCTAAACAAGCTCACTAATATCGCAATCGCTACAACAACAACAACAACACCTGTAAAACAATCAAAACCTCAATCAAGTTATCAACAATCACTGTAGAAAACAAAGAGAACTTTGACGTAGTGACTAATACCATTGTTTAAATGAGGAAGGTTTACCCTAAGACCACCCGCAGCAGACAGAGAACTACAAGAGATCAAAAAGACAATGAAAGGTAGTAAGTGAATGATGTATTACCAGAAATGGCAGGAGTAAGGATTCCATCGCCGATGACCATGCGGGTACCCGACAAGAACAAGAATAAGAAGCGAATTTTTCCTAGAGGGGACCTTTCTCTAACCATCGCTTGGTTTGTGCTGCATAAGAATGCTCATGAAATGTAGTACGGCAAGCTCTTCATCTGTACGGTGTTGGTGCGGGATAGTGTTGACTTTTGCGTGTCTATAGAGCAAAGAATAGAGAGCAAATGTTCCACCTAATTCTCACCAAACAAGACATGATTCAGAAAAAGCATAAATGAGAAATATAAGAAGCTTTAGTAGTTACCTTGACCATTGTCATTGGCTTTACATACAACGAAAATGTATTTGAGGAGAGGGATGAGTGCAAGGGAATAAATGATTAGAGATAAAGCTCCAATGATATCTTCAGGGTCTTTGATCCCGTGAGGAAATGTATTGTAGAAAACATATAGAGGAGAAGTTCCCAAGTCTCCATAGAAAACACCAAGACTCTGAAACGTAAGCTGCAAAAGCAGAATCGCTGAAAAAAACGAAAACTTCCATTTATATCCCCAAACAAGTATGTTTTCTTACTTCAATCAAAGAAGCAGTGCAGGAAGCAACAATCTAAGAGCTGTTAGTATAAGACGTATATATCGTTAATACTGTTGTAAAGAATAATCCTCAATGGATATTCTACCAAAAGATCTCTACAAGATCTTAACTATATGATGTATTTATACACACATGACACATGAATAAGAATTAGTTCGCACAATATCTTTATGGTATCAGAGCAGGATAGCTCTCAAATCTTTTTCAAAACCTTCTTTCTCGAAACCCTATCCCTCGCGCTTTAGCAATGGCCGCCGACTCTTCCTCCTCTAATGCCTCCACAGGCTCATCTCCGGTATTCAATGCCGATAACACCACCAACACTGTCATTAACATCAACATGAATAGTGTTACTAAGCTCACAGCGTCCAACTTCCTTACCTGGCGCCTTCAAATCGAAGCCTTGCTTGAAGCACATGAGCTCCATGTCTTCATCAGTGATGATGACAACACTCCCGCACCAACTGTGACCACTGACACAGGTGCAACATCACCAAATCCACGCTTCACGATATGGAAGCGTCAAGACAGATTGCTATACAGCAATCTCATTGGATCACTATCGGTATCAATCCAACCGATCGTCGCTTGTGCCGCAACAGCCAAAGAAATTTGGCAAATTCTGAACCGGACTTACGGGAAGCCCTCTCGTGGGCACATCATTCAAATCCGACAACAACTCAAGAACAGTAGCAAAGGATCTCAATCCGTCAATGACTACATGTTGGGAATCACGGCTAAAGGGGACCACTTAGCTCTTCTCGGTGCCCCGTACGATCACGAAGACCTTCTTGATGTGTTCACAACTGGTCTAAGGGAAGACTATCGGTCAATCATTGACATGGTTCATGGCCGAGACTCTCCTATCTCTCTTGATGAATTGCATGAAAAGCTTTTCAACCGAGAAAATGCGCTTTCTCTACTCACCACCGAGATTAAAACTCCGGTCACTGCGAATGCAACACAGTTTCGCTCGTCGCAACCTCAAGCTTCTGGTCGTGGCAATGCATCAAATCGCGGCTCTGGTCGTGGTGGCTATGGACGTGGTGGCTATGGACGTGGTTATCAAGGGAAGTGTCAGATTTGTGGGACGCAGGGGCACAGTGCACGCCGGTGTCCACAATTCAGCTCCGGTATGTCCTCCACTTTCTCATATCGTGGGATCCCCTCTGCTCCTCATCTCCCGCTCCCACCATCGCAGTGGCAACATCAGGCTCACCATGCCACAACAAGCTCGGTGGACGCACAACCATGGTTGCTTGACAGCTGTGCGTCACATCACATCGCGTCGGATCTCAACAATATCTCGTTGCACACACCTTACACACGCGGTGAAGATGTCATGATTGGTAACGGAGCAGGACTCCCAATAACTCATACGGGTTCCTCTACAATCTCTACTACTAATCGTGATTTGCTTCTTGACAATATTCTATGTGTTCCTTCAATGAAGAAAAATCTTATTTCTGTCAACAAGTTGTGCAAGAGTAATAATGTTATGGTGAAATTGTGTCTTTCTGACTTTCAGGTGAAGGATCTCAGCTCGGGTGCAACGGTTTTCAGCGGCAAGGCCAATGAAGGGGTGTATGAGTGGCCGATTAAACCAAGTTTCACTTTTCCTTCAGCTTTTTCATGTTCTAGCAGTACTTTCTTGGACTGGCACTCTCGTTTAGGCCATCCAAACTCTCAAACACTTCGTTCTATTATTTCTAGATTTGATTTGCCTATTTCTGGTTCTTCATCTACTCTTGTTTGCAACTCTTGTTCAAGTAATAAAAGCCATAAATTTCCATTTTCTTCTACTTCAACACTCACGAGCACTAAACCTCTTGAAATAATTTTCTCTGACGTTTGGACGTCACCTCTTTTATCTACTGATGGATTCAAGTACTATGTTATCTTCGTGGATCATTTCACAAGGTATACATGGTTTTATCCTCTCAAAACAAAGTCTCAAGTGGCTCAAGTGTTCATTGCTTTTAAACAACTCGTTGAGAATAAGTTTAACACTAAAATCGTCACTCTCTACTCTGACAACGGAGGAGAGTACGTTGCCTTGCGAAAATATCTCGTCGACAATGGCATTTCTTATCTTACGAGTCCACCTCACACACCCGAACACAATGGTATGACTGAACGGAGACATCGTCATATCGTTGACACTGGTCTAGCGTTGCTCTCTCACGCTGGTCTACCTCAATCCTACTGGTCGTACTCGTTCATCATGGCTGTCTATCTCATCAATAGACTGATCACTCCTAATCTGAACAACCAGTCTCCCTTTCAGCTTTTATTTCAAACCGATCCTAACTACATGAAGCTGTGAACGTTCGGCTGTTTGTGCTATCCTTGGCTTAGGCCGTATGGTAGTAACAAATTCAGTCCTCGCTCTCTTCCTTGTGTATTCCTGGGATATTCTCTTTCGCAAAGCGCCTTTCTCTGTCTTGATGTCTCTTCCTCCCGTATCTATGTCTCTCGACATGTCCAATTTGTGGAGTCGGTCTTTCCTTATTCCTCTCTCTCATCACAGCCTCGTTCATCCTCTTCTACGCCTTCACGGACCTTTTCAGACTCGCCAGTTGCCTCTTTGGTTCCTGTGTTTAATCGGTCGCACAACACAACCGTTGCCTCGACCTCAGATTCTTCTCCTGCTTCGTCCGATGACTCTACTTCACCGTCGCTCACTCACATTGTCGAACCAGTAAGTTCACATCTCTCATCTCATGCACCTGTCGCTCCCACTTCACCATCTCCTCCTCCGGTGCAACCTGCACAGAACCATGATCAGCTGAGAATGACAACTCGGTTAATGAACGACATTCGCAAACCAAATCCAAAATATGGTCTTACTGCCGTATTAAAGGAAGTCGAGCCTGCTAGTCTTACCCAAGCGTTGAAGGATGAAAAATGGAGAAAATCTATGAGTGCTGAGTATGATGCTCAATGCACTCATCGCACATGGGATTTGGTTGATCGTTCTCAAGCGAAGAACATTGTTGGTTGCAAGTGGGTTTACCGCATCAAACGCTTACCTAATGGTTGTGTTGGCAGGTACAAATCGAGGCTGGTAGCTAAAGGCTTATCAAAGACCTGGACTAGACTTCAACGAGACATTCAGCCCTGTTATTAAACATGCTACTGTTCGCTTAGTTATTGGCGCAGCGATTGGTAAAGGTTGGTGTCTTCGTCAACTAGATGTTAACAATGCATTTTTACTGGGCAATCTCAAAGAAGAAGTCTACATGATTCAACCTCCTGGCTTTGTGGACAAAGACAAACCAGATCATGTTTGCAAACTTCGAAAGGCTATATATGGACTCAAGCAAGCACCCAAGGCTTGGTATAATGAGCTAAAGAAATTCCTTCTCAGTATTGGCTTCATCATCTCGCTTGCTGACGCCTCGCTCTTTGTGCTCTGTCTTGGTACTTCTCTGGTCTACATTCTCATCTATGTGGATGACATTATCGTCACCGGATCGTTCAGCTCAAAAGTATCACGGATCATCGCTCTCTTAGCTTCACGGATTTCTCTAAAAGACCTCGGGAATGTTTCGTATTTCCTGGGCATGGAAGCTAGTCGCACGTCCAAGGGGTTACTGATCACACAAACGAAGTACATTACTGATTTGTTGCACAAAACGCATATGGCCAACGCAAAACCAGTAGCAACGCTGATGTCTTCGTCTCAGGTGCTTACTCTCACCACCGGCTCTGAACTCGTCGATCCAATACCTTATCGTGCTGCTGTCGGAAGTCTACAATATCTTCTCTTAACGCGTCCAGACATTGCCTTCGCCGTGAACCGCTTGTCTCAATACATGCATCGACCCACTACAGCTCATGAGGAAGCCATGAAACGGGTCCTCCGATATCTTGCAGGTACAGCTGATAAAGGGATCTTCTTCTCAGCCTCTACCCCATTTACCTTACATGGATACTCGGATGCCGACTGGGCCGGTGACAAAGATGACTATAAGTCTACTGGTGCATACATTGTCTACCTTGGTAAGCAGCCTATATCGTGGTCCTCTAAGAAGCAAAGTGGTGTAGCTCGTTCTTCTACGGAGGCTGAATACCGAGATGTATCTGAAGCTGCCTCCGAACTTCAGTGGATACAATCCCTCATGACAGATCTTCATCTACATTCTGATCGCATGCCTACACTCTATTGTGATAACGTGGGAGCTACGTATCTTTGTGCCAATCCTGTTTTTCACAGCAGAATGAAGCATGTGGCTCTTGCTTACCACTTTGTTCGTGAAAGAGTACAAAACCATACTCTTCGTGTCGCTCACGTCAGCTCAATGGACCAACTCGCCGACGCATTAACTAAGCCTCTCACTCGCGGTCGATTTCATGAACTTGCTAACAAGATTGGACTCTCTAACGGCCGTCCATCTTGAGGGGGGATGTTAGTATAAGACGTATATATCGTTAATACTGTTGTAAAGAATAATCCTCAATGGATATTCTACCGAAATATCTCTACAAGATCTTAACTATATGATGTATTTATACACATATGACACATGAATAAGAATTAGTTCGCACAATATCTGTAAGAGCAACTAAACCACCAAAGTCAATACCGTTGAACAACTCTATACATGTTTCTGAGCCGACCAGACCAGCTTCTTCATCCATAGGTTGATCAAGTTGCTGATCCAAATCCCACATGCTTTCTCTCTCATCACTCTCTTCATCAATTGATAAGTGTAAGTTTTAATCCCTATTCTAACTGCAAGTGCACAATAATGTAGTTGTAGTACTTAGGGTATCGAATCCACAGGGACTCCGGTCAACGATAGATGAAGAACATAAAAGATTAAACTAGGAGAAAGCAAATATGATTAGAAACTAAAAAGCAAGCAGAAAGTAAAAAGCGAGTTGTGAGCAAGGAAACGAAGGCGTTAAGTCTAGGAAGTTCTCAGGAAATCAGGAACACAAGCAATTAATCAATCGGGATCAAATTAAGAGTTATTCTAGAACTCAAACACAGATATAGAATTAACCAACTGTCGTTGCGAGAATTCTCTAAGTCTAAGTGCAGCAATCCAAATTCCTTTGCAATTACTAACAGATTAAACCAGCTTTAATTCCAAGTTCGATATGTTCACAATCTAATTAAACCAAATTCCTTTGCGAGTAATTAAATTGCTCATCTAGGTTCTTTCTAGCTAATTAATCAACTGTCGTTGCATCAATCAACCTAACATCATAAATCTGGGTAGCTAATTCAGATTAAGCAGTAAGAACAATCCTAGATGAAGAACTAACAGATATGAATCCCTACAGATTTATTAACCTATAATTCCATGAAATCCCTAATGAGAATCCCTAAACTTAACAGGTAATCTACTCAGACATAATCATCGAAAGTCATGAATAGAAAACCAAATATCATAAAATCAAATAAAGAACTGGGGTTCAAAATCCTCTCTCTTTCGAGAACAGGATCAGCCCCTCCACTCTCTCTGAGAATAAAATAAAGCGTAGAATAAAACTTAGCCTAAACAATGGCTTTAAAACCCTAATATAATGGTCTAAAGTCGGCTGGGGCTTCCTTGTAATTATGAGAGACTTCTGGGCAAAGTTACAACTTCCAATTCTC
This sequence comes from Orychophragmus violaceus, assembly GCA_030180135.1. NCBI lineage: Eukaryota > Viridiplantae > Streptophyta > Magnoliopsida > Brassicales > Brassicaceae > Orychophragmus > Orychophragmus violaceus. The sequence continues at coordinate 37,216,985 of CM058230.1, forward strand.
TTCATTAAACGCTCGCGAGAAGTCTGTGTCGACCTTGTGTCGATCGTTGCACCCTCTGTGTCGATCGACACAGGTCTGTGAAACGGGCAGTGAACTCTTCCTCTCGGGTCAATACTCCAAAATGCTCCAGAATGCACCATAATGTCCAATTCCGCTCCCAACATACCTAGACCTGTAAACATACTAAAAAGACTCCAAAACATAACATAAGACTCGATAAATAAGATATATACCATGGTTAAAAACCCTAAAATCCATGGTATATCAACTCCCCCACACTTAGCCTTTGCTTGTCCTCAAGCAAAACAGAGAACTAAAACATGGTGAAGAGGTTTGAAAACTTTCAGAAACTCTTTTCATCCTAGAAGCAACAACACTCAGATTCTCCTTAGTAAGCCACATGAAAGATTTCACCTGCAGACATCAAGACCAACATATACTTCCCCCACACTTAGCAACTGTCCTAAGTAAACTCCACAGTCACATTCACGCATTCAAATTCACCATACTGACTTCTGCGAGTATTTAAGTGCGGTCTCACCTAAGGAGTATCGATCAAAGGGCACATGAACTCTTACCTTGTCAGCTCTAGACCACCATACTATCTTTCTCTGGTCCCTTTCTTCTCTTTTCCCTTCCTTAGCATTCTGATTTTTCCCCATTGGGTATCATTATATTTTTTTTATCAGTGCTCTTCCCGTTAAGGGGTGTACTTTGGACACATTCCATGGATCGCACAGGAGGTAATAGTGTTTGCTACTACTCCCGTGACCACTTCGGAGTTACTAACTCATCCTCAGTTTATTATTCTTTTTTTTTATGGAAGGGGAGAAGGGAACCAAATAGGACAGGTTTACAGGCTGTGTCAGAACTAACAAAGGAATCCGACACAAAGTATACCAAGCCCTTAGGTGAGAAAATTAAGTCAGTATTAAGTTTGAAGTCAGTAAAAGGATCCTCTGATACCTGAAGCGATGTGGGTGTCCTCAGTAGGTTGATCTGTGATGGGGTTTTCTAATAGTCATAGATAGATCCTGCAACTTCATCCCAATGGTTACTTAAAGTTCCTGCAAGTGCTGTTAATCTTCTCAAAAAATCATTGTTTCTTACTTAAACTGTTTTGACTCGATAAAACAAACTTTGAAAAACGGACTGACTCTAAGAAAACAGAAAGATAAAGTCAGTAGCACCTCCCCCACACTTAAGACACACTGTCCCCAGTAGTGTCAAGCTAAGGGTTGGTAAAAAGAAAACAATAGATAAAAGATGAGATTATGTCTGTCGGGTTTTTACCTCTGTCGCACATGCATCGACCGTTGCTAGGCGATATTTCGTCGTGTGTCGATCGTTGCTCAGGACCGCAACGATCGCTGCGATGCGATTTCTTTCGTGTTGTGATGATCGACACAAGGTGTGTCGATCGACGCACTGTGAATCTGTCGAAACCTGCAGACAAAATTCACCAAAAACCAAAAACAAAAACGTAAAATGCTAATGAAAACACCAAAAATAAATTATGCAAACCTAACAGTGGGTTGCCTCCCACTCAGCGCTTGTTTTGAGTCATTAGCTTGACTATGGGATAGAGATTGAACTCATGGCGGTTTCAACAGAGACTTTGAGTGTCTCTGTGAATATCTCTTCATCCAAGGAGGTGTATAGGCTTTCAAATCATGAGGTTTTCCAAGTAACGAAGGAGTAGAAGCAGGGCGGGAGCGAAGCTTGGGTGGCACACGGCATTTTCCTGCATTCAAAACAATGTGGTTAGGAGGTTTAAGCTTAGGTGATTTATACCTTACCTTTGGTGCAGATCTGATGTCTGGAGCTTTCTGCTTATGAGCAGTTGCAGGCTCGGAAGATGTTAGAGTAATTTCCTAAGGAATCACCATCTTCTTTTCTCCACTATCGGATAATGTAGTTCCACCAATCTGAACTGCTTCTTTCAAATAACCATCAGTGGAGATCATTTTCTTATCCACCACCACCATGCACTTCTCTACACTCTGCCCATGTTTAGACCTTATAGGAACTTTTGGGAATGGTATTGGAGGTTTGTAGACCCGTTCTTTAGCAAAAACATCAGATTTGGGCGAAATTGGGTATGTCCGACTGTCGCGTCGACCGACGCAGAAGTGGTGTCGGTCGACATTGAATTGATGTCGACCTTCAGTGTCGACCATGGTCGATTTCTATTCGTCGTAAGAACTCGAAATTGCCGTCAGAACTGCGTGTCGACCGACACTAAGGGGGTGTCGATCGATGCATGTCTCAGACAGACAATATTCATCCAGAAAATCCGAGATTATGCTCTCTTCTTCACCTAGCAACTCAATCTCATCTCTTAAGGTCACAGCTTTGATGGATCTGTACTGTTCAGCTTTCCCAACTTCATTATGCCTTTGTATTGCTTGAGATGTCTGTTGGATTTGAACATCCAGCTTCTTCACATATGTGCTCAGAGATTCAAACTTCTCATTCAGATTTTCATGCATAACATCCAACTTTCTGTCGAAGTCTACAACAGTCTTGGTATGATCCTCTAGTAACTGCTCCATCATGGATTCCATCTTGCTCTTATAAGCATTAGCAGCAGGAGGTGTCTGATATGAGGACGATCCATAGGTTCTCTGATAAGAATTACCTTGCTGATTACCAAACTTGTTTTCTTGAAATCCAGAGCTATTGATGTAGTTTAAATCCTCTTCCTGCTTCTCCAATAATTGCTCCATCATGCTCATCAGCTTAATAGACTGTGTATTGTGAGGAGGAACAGGCTGATATGATGGAGATTCATAATCTCTGGTGAATGAATAGGAACTATAGCCTCTGCAGAACGAGTTATTCTGCTGATTTTCCAACATCCGTTCCATCATTCCCATCATCTTACGCGCTGTGTCGATCGATGCAGAGTAGTGTCGATCGATGCAAGCTCGAAGATGTGTCGATCGACACACAGGACCGTGTCGATCGATGCAAGGCGATTATAGGCGTACCTGAAACGCAAGAACAGAAAAAATTAATAACAAAAAACAAAAAAAAACAAAAAAACCTAGTCTAAACCTTAAGTTTAAATCTATCGAAGACTCAAAAGAGTCCCCGGCAACGGCGCCAAAAACTTGATAAGTGTAAGTTTTAATCCCTATTCTAACTGCAAGTGCACAGTAATGTAGTTGTAGTACTTAGGGTATCGAATCCACAGGGACTCCGGTCAACGATAGATTAAGAACATAAAAGATTAAACTAGGAGAAAGCAAATATGATTAGAAACTAAAAAGCAAGCAGAAAGTAAATAGCGAGTTGTGAGCAAGGAAACGAAGGCGTTAAGTCTAGGAAGTTCTCAGAAAATCAGGAACACAAGCAATCAATCAATCGGGATCAAATTAAGAGCTATTCTAGAACTCAAACACAGATATAGAATTAACCAACTGTTGTTGCGAGAATTCTCTAAGTCTAAGTGCAGCAATCCAAATTCCTTTGCAATTACTAACAGATTAAACCAGCTTTAATTCCAAGTTCGATATGTTCACAATCTAATTAAACCAAATTCCTTTGCGAGTAATTAAATTGCTCATCTAGGTTCTTTCTAGCTAATTAATCAACTGTCGTTGCATCAATCAACCTAACATCATAAATCTGGGTAGCTAATTCAGATTAAGCAGTAAGAACAATCCTAGATGAAGAACTAACAGATATGAATCCCTACAGATTTATTAACCTATAATTCCATGAAATCCCTAATGAGAATCCCTAAACTTAACAGGTAATCTACTCAGACATAATCATCGAAACAGAAAACGTTATGAATAGAAAACCAAATATCATAAAATCAAATAAAGAACTGGGGTTCAAAATCCTCTCTCTTTCGAGAACAGGATCAGCCCCTCCACTCTCTCTGAGAATAAAATAAAGCGTAGAATAAAACTTAGCCTAAACAATGGCTTTAAAACCCTAATATAATGGTCTAAAGTCGGATGGGGCTTCTTTGTAATTATGAGAAACTTCTGGGAAAAGTTGCAATTTACAATTCTCTTCATTAAACGCTCGCGAGAAGTCTGTGTCGACCTTGTGTCGATCGTTGCACCCTCTGTGTCGATCGACACAGGTCTGTGAAACGGGCAGTAAACTCTTCCTCTCGGGTCAATACTCCAAAATGTTCCAGAATGCACCATAATGTCCAATTCCGCTCCCAACATACCTAGACCTGTAAACATACTAAAAAGACTCCAAAACATAACATAAGACTCGATAAATAAGGTTAAAAACCTTAAAATCCATGATATATCATCAATCTCACCACCGATTGATGCTTCTACTCTTGCCGCCATTTTTGCTTACCCAAGAAAAGAAAAAAAAAATCTTCTTTGATTCTAAACACACAAAAACCCTTTCTTAGCTATAAACCCAGAACCCTAACTCTCTAAATCTTCAAGATCTTCACTACCCAGAAGGAAAAAAATACTGAAAATTTGACTCGATTTTGAATCACAGGATTTCAGTTTCGTAATTTGAATTTTATCAATTCTCTCAACTAACACAGAATCAATAAATCCCAAAAGGAGACACAAAACCTCGTAAACGCTACCAATTCCGGATAAACATCTATTTCGGTACTGCACCTAATTTAGCAAACGAGCGCCATTCATAAATGCCACAAACTGAAAAATTTAAATCTGTCAGGCCACCCAATTTTCCCTTAATGAAACTCCAGATTAAACAGAAGGTTTGGTTGAAAGGAATCTTAAATTTAAAAAGAAAAAAAAATTAGTAATTAAAAAAAAAAACCTGTTGCGCTCTCATCCCTCTCGATCGATCCCCTCCCGACAGCTCCATCCTCATCGACGACAAATCAGCTTCTGGATACTTCAAATTTCTCCTCTCTCAATCACAGGTTCTCCAAAATTTCGTGCTTTTGTTTAGTTTCTTGGGAAAAAGTCTCAATTCGATTATTATTGTTATTGTCAATTCGGATTGGATATATGTCTCTGTACAATTGGCCAAAGACTTGTTCGTTGTGAAAGATGGTCTCCTTTTGTCAGTTGCGGTCTATCCAATATACAATTGGTGAACTTGGTTGGATCCTCTTGCGACTTAGATGTTCTTGCCTCTTTTGGTTGTGTCTGCAAAGTACGTGTAGGGCTTTTAAGTTTATAATGGGTCAAATTCACAAAAGCTCCTTGACTCGAAGTCAATTTCCCACATACTCTTGCCTAATCTACCATACTCCCCTACTCCTCCCTTTTAATGTTATCCCCATTCTACCCTTAATGAATCAATTAAAAAATCTAAAATAAACCAAATAATCAACCAATCAGAGAAGAGCTTCTCTCTCCTCCTCCATCTCGACCACGCTCTCTCTCCTCTCTCTCTCCTGTTCGATTTGGTCGATTTTCAGCTGGGTTTTGCAGCTATTTTGAATTCGATTTCCTCAAATCTATCCCATTTCTACCATCCCAGCCACTTCTATTCGGGATTCTGATCATCCCAGGTAAGTTCCTCCCTTTTCTTGTCGTTCGTTTCTCTATTTTTTCTCTTTTTTGCTTGAGCTCGATTGTAGGTCGATTTTAATTTCTGGATTAAGAACATTGTGTTTGTATCCGTGTTTTTTTGGTGAATTATAAAACTTAATCGATAATTAATCAAAATTTGTGGTTTAATCGTACTGCATCCTATTTTTGTTATCGCATTTGGCGATTTGGCAATTTGGGGATATTTTGGGTCTGATAAAGTTGCTCAACTTAGTAAAACTTGGTGATAATAGATTCGTAAAAATCGGTACAACTTGGTAAAACTATTGTGGTTGAACTGGTATAACTTAGTACAACTTAGTAAAACTACTGTGGTGGAACTGGTACAACTTGGTAAAACTACTGTGGTAGAATTGGTACAACTTGGTAAAACTTGGTAAAACTACTCTGGCAGAACTGGTACAACTTGGTAAAACTACTGTGGTAGAACTGGTATAACTTGGTATTACTATTGAAATTTGAGTGCTAATGCATATTTTTATGTCATTTTCAGAAGAGGATGGGTTCTCCTTTCATAAACATACATTTTGATTATGAAGGACATTATTCAAAGATCGGAGATGACTATGAATGGATTCCTAGAGAAGCTCGGTTGTATGGTATATCGTTTAAGACATCATCTGTGGAGGAGATAACGTATTCGTTGCTAGTGGATAGGATACGCAGAAAGATTTCAATAGATGATTCTACAAAGAGGCTGAATTTGAGTTATATTCCATTGGTAGTGAAACCTCAAAGGCAGTCGTATATTTTTGATGACGAGGATGTTTACGTGTATCTAACCTCTTTGGATAAAGAGAAACGAAGAAGTGTTTTGCATGTAGAGGTTGTCACAGATTTGGAAATATTTCCGATTACCGAGCAACTTTCAAGAGTAGAGAGGAGGAAACGAGATGGTGGGAGTTATGGTGAGCTTATTTCTAGTGCCCGGGATAATATTGGGGTAATCAATGCTGGTGATGCTACTCATGTTACTGGCGAGGAATCAACAGAACAACCTATTGAGCCTATTGAGCCAACTGAGCCGATTGATCCGTTGGAGAATGTTGCTATTGGCGATGGTGATATTGTACAACATGATAATATGCATGATTTGGATATGGTTGAATCAGTTGAGCTTCCCCGGGTTGTGGAAGAGACAAGGCGTTTAGATGAATGGGAAGATGGCCTGGGTTTTGAAATAGGTCAAGAATTTAAATGTAAAGAAAATGTGCAGTATTTGGTTGATAAAGCCGCAAATCTGAACTGTTTTGGGATCTTAATAGGCAATTCAGATAAGATTCGATACGTGGTGAAATGCCGTGAAGCGAAGCAAGGTTGTAAATGGCAGTTGAGAGCTGTAAAGATTAAGAATTCAACCATGTTCTCGGTTCGAACATACACGAAGATGCATTCATGCTCTCGGACAAGTTCTAGTGGAGTAAGCAACAAGAGGAAAGGTACACCACGGTTAGTTGCAAGCATCTTAAATGAAGACTATCCCGGTAACTTCGATACTCCATATCCTAAAACTATTGTGCAGCTTGTACAAAGAATAGCCGGTGTGGAAGTGTCGTATTCTATGGCTTTTAGAGGGAAAAACCTTGATGTTTCTGATATCCGTGGTAGTCCAGTTGATGGTTTCAAGATGTTGCCTTCTTATTTTCATATGTTGGAGAAGGTGAATCATGGAACAAAAACCGATTTGGTGTTGGATGAACAAAGAAGGTTCAGGTATCTATTTGTGGCTTTGGGAGCTTCCATCGAAGGGTTTGTAGCCACGAGGAAAGTGCTCATCGTTGACGCAACTTTCATTAAGAATGTATATGGAGGTTATTTAATATTCTCCACAGCGCAGGATCCGAATCATCACCACTATCCCATTGCTTTTGCTCTAGTTGATGGTGAAAAGGAAGAAAGTTGGATGTGGTTCTTCAATACGCTGAAAACCGTAATACCGGATAGTCGTGAGTTAGTTTTTATTAGCGACAGAAATGCAAGTCTCATCATGGCAATAGGTCTAGTGTACCCTCTCTCGGATCATGGTTATTGCATCTACCACCTGTCCCAGAATGTGAGAGGAGCAGTTTCCTACGAGAACAAAGAAGAAGTTGGAAAAAAATTTAGGGAAATTGCTCGGATATACTCTGAGGCTGATTTTCTAAGACAATATGGCGATTTTAGGAACAGATATCCTCAAGCAGCTCAATATCTTGACAAAAGCGTAGAAGTGAAGAAATGGGCAAGGTGTTATTCTCCCGGTGCAAGGTACAACATAGACACCTCTAATTGTGTGGAGTCTATGAATGCAGTTTTTAAGAAGGCCAGAAGCTATCATCTACTACCTATGATCGATGCACTTATTGGAAAATTTGCAGAATGGTTTAACAGTCATAGGAAAGATTCTATTTCTGGATCGAGCGCGCAAAAATTGGTGCTGGAAGTGGAACTTGTGTTGCACGCTAGAATTGTGAAAGCGGCCAAACTCACGACATTTGATCTTAATGCATTCGAGCTTGAATACGGTGTTGTTGGAGATGACGGCATTACTTATGTGGTGGATTTGAGACACAACAAATGCAGCTGCAGACTCTTTGATATTGACAGGTACCCATGTGTACACGCAATATCTGCTACCACTAAATTCTTGAAGCAAGACATTAGGCCAACGGAATTGAAGGATTTGTATGGTCTGTGTTCGCGTTACTACATGATAGAATTATGGGCATTGGCTTATACGAGGACAATTTTTCCAGTTCCGCATATGTCTGAGTGGATTATTCCGGAAGAGATAGAAAAGTTGTACGCTTTTCCTCCAAACTATGTGAAAAGAAAGGGAAGAGTCCAAGAAATAAGATATCCGTCAGTTGGGGAGCACGGACGGAGAAGGAGCAAGAGAAAGGAAATAAATAATTTAGAGAGCTGGTTTAATTGCAGTAATGAGAGCCAAGCTGATGTGAGCCAAGAAGGAATTTAGTTGTATTTTTATTTCTTCAATTTACATATGTTATCATTTGTTGTGTAACTTTGGAAAACTTGGTAAAACCAAGATTTGTAGAACTATAATTCTTTGTGAAATTCAATTTTTATAATAATTTTAAATATAACAATCAAACTAAAATACAAACTAGGTAAAACTTTGATTCCCTCCTAAAAATTTGAAACTCCCGCCTCCCAAATTCCAAAAATTAAATTTTCCCCCCTTTTTTAAAAAAAACTAATATCTATCTATTTTTCTTTTTTTCTCTCATTTTTCGATCCTCTCCTTCTCTCTCTCTCTCTAACCACAATCTCTCTTCTCTCTTCTCTCTCTTTCGGATCTCTTCTCTCTCTCTACCTTTCGTTCTTCTCTCTCTCTCTCCCTTTCGGATCTATCTCCAATGAGTACAGAGAATTTCATGCTTGATCCCTATGAAGAGGAAAGGAGGCACAAGGAATACTCTGATCGTCTTTATGCAGTCGCCGATGCGGAATACGGCATCCCAAAGAGATGCCCATGTGGTGGCGGAATCAAACGCGAGGTCGATAATGCTACGCCTGTGGATACTTCACCGGGCCGTACCTTCTTTACTTGTCAGCAATACAAGGTAAATGGATTTTGTTTTTTGATGATGGACTCCATTTTCCATGTATTTGGTATAACTCCGAAATCTTTTGAATTTTTTTTTGGTAGGCCGATGGACTCCATTTTCGGCAACCATGGGTGCATGGTGTCGAGCAAGAGTTTGAGAAGATTCTGCACAAGATTGATATGCAAGAGGTTAGAATCGGGTCCATGAATCTGGAGAATCTAAGGAACCAAAGAGAGATTGCCAAGTTAAAGGAGACAATCGAAGGGCTGCAAAGCTGATGTGCTTTAAGATCTACTATGTTTTCCAAGTTAAATGATATTTAAGTTTGAATTCTGTGTTTGTTTCTATGGGATTTTCTAGTGTTTAAGAGATATTTATGTTTGAATCCTTATTTATGCTAATGTTTAAGTTTGAATGGATGTATTCTGGATGGTACAACTTAGTGAAATCAAGGATAACTTGGTTAGACTTAGGAAAACTTGGTAAAATAATGTGTAGAGTAAAACCGAGTATAACTTGGTGAAACAAGGTAAAACAAGGTAAAACAAGGTAAAACAAGGCAATATAACCCAAATACAAGCCAAATTATTAACATGATACAAACTATTATGAAAAAAACATAGATAATTCAAACCAAAATATCCAAAGTATTCAAACATAATTCGACATTACATAATTCATAAACAAAAGTACTAAAAAGATGGATACTCCAAACACAATTCGACATTACATAAAAGATCATGGTTTTGTGGTTCCTTCAGCAGCTTGGTTCATTCTCCTAGTAACCACGGGACTCCTAACCATGGTTGTAGACCCTTTCCCCATCCCCCTCTTGATAACCTTAATCCTTTTTACTGACACTTCTTTAACAGGTTCAACACCTCTCTTCATACCTTTTCTGTCCTTCTCTTCCTCTTTTTCTCCCACCTCTTCTTCCTTCGCTTCCTCTTTCTCTCCCTCCTCTTCTTCCTTCTCCTCCTCTTCTCCCTTGTCTTGCTCTTCTCCCTTGTCTTGCTCTTCTCCTTCCTCTTGTTATTTTTCCTCCTTCTCTTCCGCTTCGACTTCCATCTCTTCCCCAGTTGCTTTCAACTTCTTTTTCTTCTTACTGTTTTTCTTCGATTTCTTCTTTTCCCCTCTTTATCCTTAACACGACTCGGCTCACGAAAGCTGGTACCCAGAAACCCAACACCTTCAAAAACACCATCATCGGCAGTAGCCTCAGGCTCTTTCGGTATTGTCTCCTTAATACCCGCTCTTAGTGCATTCAAACCCGATTCCATATCGGTTAGTCTATGGTCATACATCTCAGTCAACTCCTTCATCTGAGCGTCATAGTATATCTTCAATCGAGACTATGTTTCCTCGTTTCTCTTCTTGATTAATGCATCCACATCCGCAAGGCTTAAAACAGTAGGAGTAGGAGCCCCAGCATCACTTTCAGTCTCATGCATACTTGCCGCATCATGAATAGCACGAGGTGGCTCTTGAGCATCCGCTTGAGACGCACGACCAGACACATCTTGGTTGAAGAGTTCTTCAAACCAGATTGTCTTCTTCTTCTTGAGCAGCCTGTTCCAACCATCGACTATCGGGTCATCCACATCATTCCATCCAGAATTAGGGTCCATGTTTCTCTCTAGCATAGCCATTTCCTGGGGAGATGGCTCCAAGATGCTTTGAATTTTTGGGATTATGTCCTGAAATCATATTGTACTTACTCTAAAGATAGTTGTATTGTCGAGATCGGACAATTCATTGGATACTGGGTAGTCATAATGTTTTGCTAGAAACCGCTTATGACAAATGAGTTGTAACTCATTTCTAGTATCGTGTGAACCTATAGGGTTACACACCTAAGCAAGTTGGATACGCTTTGTATGGGATTGATCATTGGCATATGGTCTGATCAATGTGTATTGGATACACATTGAATTCGTGTTTTAAGAGGTGTGTCGATCGATGCCATTGGTGCGTCGATCGATACAAGAGGTGTGTCGATCGACACAAGGTCGATACCAAAACTGAAGTTGCGGTGTGTAAACCGTGGACCTATTTATAGGGGGCCAGGATACACGACCTAAAGTGAGCCGTAGCAGACAGTTTTTCTTGAGAGAAAAACAGACCCTCTTCTTCTAAAACACATAGAGAATCCCAGGAGATCCGATTCCCGGCACTAGCATCCCGGCGGATTTCAGCTTGTGTGCGTGTGGACTATGGTAGAGGCGCAGTGATTTGATGTGCTAGAGATCTCGTTTATCTGACCCAATTCCGCTGCCAAATCTCCAGGTAAACATGAGATCCATAGGTAAGGATTCAATATAACGAACCCTAGATCCTAGGCGATACAACAGTGGTATCAGAGCAGGTTAGGGTTTAGCTATTGAATCTGAAGCATGTAATTCAAATAATGATGAATTTGGATAGGTTATTGCATGCTAGTTTTCGTTTTGTTGAAATTAATCTCGGATTAGATTTTGTATCAAAAACGAAGAACTTGTGTCGGTCGACACACCGCGAAAACGATGAAAATATTTTAGGGTTTTCGCACTGTGTCGATCGACGCACTGGGTGCATCGATCGACACACCGCGAAATGCAAAAGAATTTGTGTTTTCGCATAGCATCGATCGACACAAGTTTGTGTCGGTCGATGCACAGCGAATTCGCCTATTAAAACATTGGGTTTCGATTTAGAAATCGCACTGTATCGATCGACACACTAGGTGCATCGATCGACACAGGCTGTGCGAGAGGATAGATCGGTTCAATTGGATTGAACCGGTTATCTCGCATGGTTATGACGGTTTAATTCGATTAAAAATTCCCTGATACCCTACTGTATCGATCGACACAGGTATAGTGTCGATCGACACAGGCCTTGCGATTGGTTAATCGGTTCAATTGGATTGAACTGGTTATCATGTTTGGTTAAAAGTAGATCAGATCGGTTTTAAATTGGATGAATTGATTCAATTGGATTGAATTAGTTATCTCAATTGGTATAAACCGATTTGATTGGTTAAGATCAGTTTGATTGGATAAGTCGGTTCAATTAGATTGGACCGGTTATCGCAATTGGTCTAAGACCGGTTATCTGGTTGGTTAAACGTAATCGTTTGGTTTTGAACCAAATGATTAAGAAACCAAACCAAATGACCTAGCCCACTTTAATTAGAACAATTAAAAACTTAATTAGAAATTAAACATGTTCTAAAACTATCGAATGCACATTGGATGTGTATTAGATCAAAGATTAGTATTCAATATGGTCAACTGTCAAGACTCATTTCGTTATTGTGATACTCTTGCCAAGAGCTTGGTGTCCCCAATTACATGAGTAAGGCAGGTAGTTGTGTTGATGGTCTTGCAGTGCTTGACATCAACAATTACATGACCTAAGAGATTGACTTACTGACCTTTTAAATGTTCCGTTTCCTCAACTAAATATCAAGTGACCTTGATGTCTTGCCCAATCTTGTCTACTGTCAAGACTCATTTCGTTGTTGGATAGTCTTGGAGTCCTTGGTATCCACACTACATGAGTAAGGTAGGTGATCATTGATAGACTTGCAGTGCGACTGTCAATGATCACAAGACTGAAAAGATTGGTTTACTTGACTGGGCTATCAGAAGTTCTGGGCCCAGAGACATCAGAGTGGATAAGACATGGATTATCTTATCTGCGACCAAGAATTGTACTGGGTACAATTAGCAATGATTTGCTTACCTAGATGACTAAACTCTGGGTGATGACGAGTCGTCCACTCAGATTTTAGTGATGTATGGATCTTGGATTATTATATTCATAGAGGAAACATTGTTTGAATATAATGCGAGTTTTCTTATTAGATAAGATTTCTCATTTCCTGAACTTCATAACTAAAATTTTCCTTGCTTAAAATTTTCAGCCTATGTCTAAAACTACTTTCCAGTTACGATCCGTCCTTGAGAAGGACAAGTTAAATGAATCAAATTTCCTGGATTGGTATCGCAATTTGAGATTAATCCTCAAGCAGGAGAGTAAGGACTATATCCTTGAGAAAGCTCTTCCAGAAAGGCTTGGGACCAATCGCTCGAATGTAGTATATGATGCTTGGAATAAGCATTATATTGATGTGGTAGATGTGCGTGGTCTGATGTTGGCTACCATGGAATCGGACTTAAAGAGTCAATACGAGAACATGGAGTCGCCAATAGAGATGATCACCAGCCTGAAACTGAAGTTTCAGGATCTGGCACGAGTTGAGAGATTCCAGATGGTGAAGTCTCTCACTGGGTGCAAGCTACCAGAGGATGCTCCAGTGAGTCCTCATGTCATTAAAATGATGGGTTACATTGATAATCTGGGGAAACTGGAATGTCCTGTCAGCTTAGAGTTGGCCACTGACATCATTCTGCAGTCACTGCCGTCTAGTTATGATAAGTTTATCAAAAGCTATATCAAGAATAACTTGACAAAGACGTTGACTGAGCTGCATGGGATGCTCAAAACCGCAGAGCAAGACATCATAAAGGGTAAAAGATTTGAGAAATCTTGTATAGACAAGGGTAGAGGTAGGGCCGTCCAGATTTGGAATCAGGATAGGCCTGTGTCATCTTATAAGCCCAATTCCGGCCCATGTGGTGTTAGAAAGTGCTTCTACTGTGATGAGTCAGGGCATTGGAAGAGAGATTGCATTAAATTCTTGGAAGATTCACAAGAGATGAAGGAGATGTATGGTATTATGTCCTGAAATCATATTGTACTTACTCTAAAGATAGTTGTATTGTCGAGATCGGACAATTCATGTGATACTGGGTAGTCATAATGTTTTGCTAGAAACCGCTTATGACAAACGAGTTGTAACTCATTTCTAGTATCGTGTGAACCTACAGGGTCACACACCTAAGCAAGTTGGATACGCTTTGTATGGGATTGATCATTGGCATATGGTCTGATCAATGTGTATTGGATACACATTGAATTCGTGTTTTAAGAGGTGTGTCGATCGATGCCATTGGTGCGTCGATCGATACAAGAGGTGTGTCGATCGACACCATTGGGTGAATCGATCGACACAAGGTCGATACCAAAACTGAAGTTGCGGTGTGTAAACCGTGGACCTATTTACAGGGGGCCAGGATACACGACCTAAAGTGAGCCGTAGCAGACAGTTTTTCTTGAGAGAAAAACAGACCCTCTTCTTCTAAAACACGTAGAGAATCCCAGGAGATCTGATTCCTGGCACTAGCATCCCGGCGGATTCCAGCTTGTGTGCGTGTGGACTACGGTAGAGGCGCAGCGATTTGATATGCTAGAGATCTCGTTTATCTGACCCAATTCCGCTGCCAAATCTCCAGGTAAACATGAGATCCATAGGGAAGGATTCAATATAATGAACCCTAGATCCTAGGCGATCCAACATGAATATCCTGGAAATATAATAAAGAAACAATTTAATATCAAGCTCAAAATATGATATGAGATACTAACCTTAGTAGTATGATATGAGATACTAACCTTGGTGGTTCCAAGCTTCTCATTTATCTCTGAGATACTGAAAGCCCTCGTCCCCACAGTTTTGTATCTCATCTTGCACATTCGCGGGCAATCCTCATCCGCACCCTGAACCCTTTCTCGGAAATTGTTGTTCAGAACTGGGATGGCCTCAAATGGTAGGACCTACAACACAAATTCTTTACAAGTCAGACAGCTAAACACAACTTGAAAAAGTCAATTTAAATTTCTAGAAATAATTTTTTTACCTCCAGAGGAACAATGCATCCTAGAAATACCCATGAAGTGGGTGCCACTCCTCCGCTATGGTCAATGAAGTGCAATATGTCTTTGACATTCTCTTCAAATGACAAACGCCCCCACGGAAAAGTCTTGCACATCTTGAGATCGTCAATGGCTCTGAGGAAGAAACTCTCAACGGAAGGAGCTCATTTTCCTGTCTTCTTCTTCCCAATGATCACGGATGACAAGAAGTACAGGACAGCCATCCTCAAACGATCCTTGCCAACATTTCGTTTCCCTTTCAGACCTCGGAACTGCTGCACAACTTCTTCATGTGTAACCTTATCTTCACCGAAATACTTAGAAACAAAGTTTGAGCCACCACCAAGGGTTTCATAGTGGTTTGGATAGGAGTGGCAGAATAGCCCAGAAAGGAGAGCATGCTCCCTAATAGAGTAGCGGATTGGTACGCTGTTGACAATAAACCATAGCTCCAACTTTTTGTCAACAACCGCGACCCTAACAAGAATCATCCACAATCCCATCCATTTAGTGATTGTCTTCTTACCCATGTGGAATAAATGCTTGAATTGGGGATGGTCGTAGAACCACTGAAGCTCATCTTTCTCGACAATGCCTTCTATCATCTTCACGGCTTTGGCGATGTAGCACTTACCAGAGAGCTTTATAGTCTTCACATATTCTGTGGGAGGGAAACCCATCTTGAGGGGCTGCATCGGTTCGGTTTCATCCTCTGGATTCTGCACACACAAAAAGTTTGACCAAGTTTTACCCAGTTGTACAGAAAAGTTCTACTAAGTTTTACCAAGGTTTACTAAGTTTTACCAAGTTTTATAGAAAAGTTCTACCGAGTTTCACCAAGGTTTACCAAGTTTTACTTAGTTTTACGAAGTTTTAATGAGAAGTTCTAATAATTTTTACCAAGTTTTACAGAAAAGTTCTACTAAGTTCTACTGAGTTTTACCAAGGTTGACATCAAGTTTCACTAAGTTTTACCAAGTACTCTGTCTTTTCAAAATCCAAGTTTCACTATTTCCTACAAAGTTTTACATATTCAAAATCTACAAAAATTAGACATGCAAGGCATAAATGATGGAAAGAAATACGGACCTCGTGTTGACGACTGTGGTGGATTGGGGATCCGTGGGTTTGAGAGCGGATTTCACTGGGTACCACTTCTTCTTCTTCTTCTTCGTGAAACCCTAGTCCCGGAACGCGCGTAGCTTCCTCCTCCTCCTCATCGTCTACGGCTTCCTCCTCCTCATCGTCTACGGCTTGCTCGTCCTCGTCGTCTACGGCTTCCTCGTCCTTCTCTTCCTCATTCTCAGTCTCTTCGCCGTCTTCCTCTTCCTCCTCGTCATCCTCCTCCTCATTCTCGGAGGCCTTTTCCAAATCTGTTTCTTCTTCTTCATCAATTTTTTTCCACACTTCATCTGCTTGCCGAATCGCCTCGTCTCTCTTGGTTGGGGATTCGGTTGGAGTCTCCTCTACTCTCTTCGACTTTCGTGATTTCTTTCTCCCATAAGTCTTCATGATTTGCTTCTACAAAGGGACTGAACTTTGGATCTTTGGAGGTTGTTTGTCAGAAAGTTTTGTCGGAAAAGGAAGAAGAACTTGAACGGTTTTGGTGAGAAACGGTGAAGGAATATGGTGAAAAGGATAATTTGATTTTTTTACTTAAGTCAATTTGAGGAGTAGATCCGACCCGGGTCAAATGGATCGACCAAACTCTATGGGTCAACCCAGGTTGGGTTGTAAATAAGTCTAAAATTCAAGATTTTGCTGTTTTTTACACCTTCTGACGATTTAAAAAAAAAAAAAAAGAATAATTGAGGAGGAGTATTTGATCCGTTTATAATTGATTGTCCAAAAGGATTGTTTTAGAGACAATTTAATCGACTTTGTTAAAGTTCTATTGGTTATGTTGCATTGTTTTATATGACGTTTTTGTTGCTAATGTTGGAGCTGCCTCTTGCATATGAATTTTCTGGAGAAAGTTAGGTTCTTTTGATTTATTCCAATTCACTGCCTATAAATCTTCTCATCTTATGTCAAAAATATGCGTCTTTAGCCCTTATGTTGACTCATTCTCTTCGTTTTTGGCACTGCTAATCAGTTTCATGCATTCCCTTTAATGTTTTTCTTAATGCGAGGAGAAGATTTGCTCTGTTTTGATTACACAAGAGAGATTTGGATCGAGTCTTGATATATGAGAGAGATTTGGACCGCCTCTTGGAAGATAACTCTTGGAATTTTCCTACGTTTGGATGTTTCTTTGTCGACGAGAAGAAGTAGCAGTGATATATCATATATGGTTATGACAAAGGAATGGGGATCGAAAACACTGCTTACGTGAGTGGAGAGAAAAATTACTTGAAGAAGGTGGATGGCGGAGACTCGATAGGTTGGCCATCTGTGTGCTCTTATGTTCCGAGCTCGGTGCAGATTCAACAAGCTCATGCACTAGTCAAAAGGAAAGTACGGGATTATTAGTCCTTTTCATTCGTTTTTGTTTTCTGACTTGAAACTAAACTCGATTATTGTCTAATGATGACACTTAGGTAGGAGGTGCATGTAAGATCTCAACTCGGTCTATCCAAAGATAGAAAGAGTTTTAGGGTTTGTAATTAGGGATTCTAAAAGAAGAATTAAAGAACGCGGTGAGATTTAGGAAATTAGGGTTTAAAGTCGGCGTTTCCGAGATGGAAGCCGGTAAAAGAGAGTTCTAAAGTCGCCTGAGAGAAATTAGGTTAAGAGTTTGCTCTAAAGTCTCTCCAGCGAAAAGTATTAAGAAAAGCGTGATCTTTATTGAATATCGGGGTTCCCTTATATAGGGTTACAAGTCGGTTTATCATAATAAGGAAAGTAAGAGATAATTATGAATATTTCCTTTAAACTCGGCTTTGTTTTGATACGGAATATTTCCTTTTGCCGACTTTCTTACGCGGCGCCTTCGGACTAGTCACCCTCCAAACCCTAGCGTAAGCCGGTTTAGCCCGAGTTCGGTTTAACCTAGGTTTTACCGCCTTGGGCTTTATTTCCGACTTTCCCTTCTGGGCCGACCTAAACTCATGAATAGGCCTTTTTAGGAAGGTGCTAATACCGACTCTAACAATAAGCCCCCCCCCCAGTGTGGCGACTTGAATTAAAGTCGTCATTACGAGGAGTTAACCTATGGTTTAAGAAATGATTTAATGTAGGCCCGTTTTTGGTCGTCTGGCGAATTCTACTTCCGCTCCGGCCCATTTTCTTATTGGATCAATCCGGCCCAATGCTGACTGATGGTAAATCGAATGATTGGTCCTAAACCGATGGCGATTTAACGAAACCGGAATCGTTTATCGGTACAATTGCCGGGTAGACGCGAATGATGGAATGTTTTGGTGTTAATCCAGATTCAATTCTCAGATTCAACAGTCCTAAACATGCGGATCTAGGTTCTCTTGAATAGAAACAATTGTTGATCTCACCTTTTACCTGTTTATGCAGCGGAAAGAGAGAACAGGTCAAAGATCAGAGAGCCACCGAGTGATAACTCCTCCAGAGGTTCACACACGCACACCAAGCAGGAAGAAGGCTGCTAGACCGAAGGAGAGGAGGCGCAGAAGAGAGAGAGAGAGGCGCGGCTGGTTCTGGTTTTTCTGGACTCGGCTTAAGTTTTATTTATAAAACTTGTCCAGTTCCATTTGGGCCTTCTGGCCCAAATACCAATTAACTCGACGGCGTTCGCGCACTGTGTCGATCGACACACCACGTGCATCGATCGACACACAGTGACTTAACCCTTTCATTCTCTCTAAGTATAGTAAATGCCTAGCACTTTTACCGTACTTCTGCTAAACCGTTCCTACACATTTTCCTGTTAGCTTAGGCGTGTGACCCATATGGGATCATATAATAAAGGCAATAAGTCCAAGACTTATAGATCATGAGCGGACTCTAGCAAGCCATCATGACCCCCAATATTATATGACTTATGTCTGATCATTGACATACTCTTACTTTCTAGAGACAGTACCGAGATTACTGGACACAATTCCAACAATCTCCCACTTGTACTGGAATCTCTGTATTCATAATCCTTTTGTCTCAATATCTCGATTAGTCATAAGGCAAGATTAGTGCCATCCTTATAAAACCTAATCTTGTTCATCGGACTCTGATTTGATACTGACAATCCAAACGACTCGGGACAGTCCGTTTGAGCATGGCCATGCATTTTCCAGTATTCAAATCTCCGATTGGCCTAGAGATATTCACTCCATTTATATTGGAGGGGCAAATCCCGTCTTTTTCCATCACTGTAAACTACTTACTTCATAATGTACCCAAACAAGGTCCTTATAACTATCGCAGAACGATAGCGTTAGACAATGATCAAAGTGCATCAGTCCATGTGCAGTCACATGCATGCGAACTCAGGTCTAAGGACTATACTCTATAGTCGTAGTAAGAATCTCTTATGACACAGATATAAATATCCTGAAGAGTTCTTATAAGCGGGTCTTGTCCGGTCGTATGTTCCCAAACATACACCTATGTACTGACTTTGATGCCGCGCATCTATGACACCATGAAACTTGGTCATAAGTCACATACCAATCTAGTCTCTCACGGTTGTTGGTGTTCCAATTTCAACAACCTTCGACTAGGGACTGAATGATATAAGCCATCTATCAAATATAGGGTCTCATGATCAAGCTAAATGACTTTGATGACTCAAGATCAAGTCACTTACTTCGATGACCTATAAAATGGTTTATATCACTTTGGAACGATTATTTCATCACAGTTAAAATAATCTTGAAATAATAATTTCATTAAACATAAAAGAATATTTTACAAGAACATATCAAATAACTAAATAAAGCCTCAAAACTCCCACTCAAATTTAGATTACATTTCAATGTTTCTAATGCCTACAGCTTCAGTCAGATACTCGAGCTTAGGCCTTGGGAGTGGCTTTGTCAATGGATCAGCGACATTATCATCTGTCGGGACTCGGCTGATCTTGACTTCCTTTCTATCAATGATGTCACGTATCAAGTGAAATCTTCTTTGAACATGTTTGGATTTCTGATGTGATCTTGGTTCCTTTGCCTGAGCTATAGCACCATTGTTGTCACAAAACAGTGCCAGAGGCTCAGCCGCATCTGGTATCACACCTAGTTCAATAATGAACTTTCGTATCCAAACAGCTTCCTTCGCTGCTTCTGAGGCGGCGATATATTCAGCTTCTGTAGTGGAATCAGCAACGGTGTCTTGCTTGGAGCTTCTCCAACTGATTGCACCGCCATTCAGACAAAAGATATAACCGGACTGTGACCGGAAATCATCTTGGTCTGTCTGGAAACTTGCGTCCGTGAATCCACTGACTTTAAGCACATCACTTCCACCGTACACCAAGAACTTATCCTTAGTATGTCTTAGATACTTCAAGATATTCTTTACGGCAATCCAATGGTTTTCACCTGGATTTGACTGGTATCTACTCGTCATGCTCAGTGCATAAGCAACATCAGGGCGAGTACAAATCATGGCATACATGATAGATCCTATTGCTGATGCATAAGGAATATTCTTCATGCGCTCAAGCTCAGCAGCCGACGTAGGGCTCTGCTTCTTGCTTAGCGTTGTGCCATGTACCATTGGCGTGAAGCCCTTCTTGGAATCTTTCATGCTGAATCTTTGCAGGACTTTGTCAATGTATGAGTCTTGACACAAGCCTATCAGCCTTTTAGATCTATCCCGGTAGATCCTAATTCCAAGAACGTATGCGGCTTCACCCATGTCTTTCATGGAAAAACAACTTCCAAGCCAGTCCTTTACCGACTTTAGCATTGGAACATCGTTTCCGAGAAGCAGTATGTCATCGACATACAGAATAAGAAATACAATCTTGCTCCCACTAGATTTCTTATACACGCATTGTTCTTCTTCGTTTCTGATGAAGTCAAATTGCTTGATCGCTTCATCAAAACGAAGATTCCAGCTCCTCGATGCTTGCTTCAATCCATAAATGGATTTATGAAGCTTGCATACTTTCCCAGCATTCTTTGGATCTATGTAACCGTCAGGTTGTGTCATATACACGTCCTCTTCCAGAATTCCATTCAGGAAGGCGGTTTTCACGTCCATCTGCCAAATTTCATAGTCATGAAAAGCTGCAGTTGCTAGTAGAATCCGAATAGATTTCATCATTGCCACTGGGGAATAGGTTTCATCGTAATCCACACCGTGAACTTGTCTGAAACCTTTTGCCACCAACCTGGCTTTATAAATCTGGACATTTCCATCCACGTCAATCTTCTTCTTGAAGATCCATTTGCACTCGATGGCTTTTACACCAGCAGGCAAATCAACCAACGAAAAGACTTGGTTGACCGACATGGAGTCCATTTCGGAATCAGTGGCCTTACGCCACTTAGAGGAATCTGGGCCCATCATGGCTTGATTGAAGTTCGATGGTTCATCACCATCAATGATCAAAAGATCATGACAGTCAGTCACGAGGAATCCTTGATATCTCTCGGGCTCGTGACGGATCCTCCCAGATCTTCGAACTTCAGGTACTACAGGTTCAGGCACTACAATTTCTTGTAGGTCCTCCTGCTGCTCTTCCTCATCAGGTTGAGCAGTATCCTGTTCATCTTGAATTTCTTCAAGCAGTACCTTACTCCCACTGTCTTTCTTAGAGAGAAACTCCCTCTCAAGAAAGTTACAATCCCGGGCAACAAATATCTTGTTCTCGGAACGTAGATAGAAGTAATAAGCCTTGGTTTCCTTCGGATAACCAATGAAGTAGCATTTATCAGACTTTGGTGTAAGCTTATCTGAGATTAATCTCTTGACATATGCTTCACAACCCCAAATTCTGAGATAAGACAGCACTGGAGCAACTCCAGTCCATAATTCATATGGTGTCTTTGCTACTGCTTTTGATGGCGCTCTATTTAGAGTGAACACTGCTGTTAGCAGAGCATATCCCCAAAGGGATATTGGAAGGTCTGTGTGACTCATCATAGACCGAACCATATCCAATAAGGTCCGATTTCTCCTCTCAGACACACCATTCCATTGAGGTGTTCCAGGAGGAGTGAGTTGGGATACGATCCCACACTCTCTCAGATGATCACTGAATTCTTGGCTTAAGTATTCTCCTCCTCGGTCGGACCGAAGAGCCTTAATGCTTTTGCCAAGTTGGTTCTGTACTTCATTTTGGAATTCTCTGAACTTCTCAAAAGATTCAGACTTATGTTTCATAAAATAAACATATCCATACCTACTGAAATCATCAGTGAAGGTAATGAAGTACTGATAGTTTCCTCTTGCATTTGTGGACATTGGGCCACACACGTCAGTGTGTATCAGGCCCAATAAGTCACTGGCCCTCTCGTTAGGTTTATTAAAGGGGGCCCGTGTCATTTTGCCCATCATGCAGGATTCGCATTTCTCACATGACTCAAAGTCAAAAGAGCCAAGAAGTCCATTCGTATGGAGCCTCTTAATGCGTTTCTCGCTGATGTGCCCTAAACGACAATGCCATAGAAACGTTTGGTTCTCCTCATTAGGTTTGAACCGTTTGGTATTAATGTTATAAATTGGCGCGGATTGATCGAGTATGTAAAGCCCATTCGAAAGAGGGGCAGAACCATAGAACAAATTGTTGCGATTGAAGGAACATAATTTATTCTTAACTGAAAAATCATAACCTTCCAAATCCAACAAAGAAATTGAAATAATATTTCTGCTTATAGCAGGTACAAAATAACAATTATTGAGTTCTAAAACCAATCCCGAAGGTAAAGACAACAAGTATGTGCCTACAGCTAGTGCTGGAACTTTCGCTCCATTCCCAACTCGTAGCTCTACTTGTCCTTGCTTCAGCCTTCTACTGTTGCTGAGTGCCTGCATATTAGTACAAATATGAGCCCCACAACCAGTATCCATAACCCATGAGGTATTATCAGAAGTAGTTGTATTAACTTCTATAACAAAAATACCTGTTGAAGAAGTCTCAAAAGTCTTCTTCTTCAATTCCTTTAGACCTTCCTGGAATTTCTTACATTCTCTCCTCCAATGCCCTGGTTCTTTACAGAACCTGCATATGTCAGTTGGCCCAGCCTTGGACTTGGGCTTGGGCTTTGGCGTGTCCTTGTCCGCGACTTGGACAGCCTTGGCCTTTCCCTTATCCTTAGCAGAGGATTTCTTAAACCCCTTGCCCTTCTGCACCATAAGCACATTGGGGTCCTTGGCGGTTTTCCTCAAATTGGGCTCTGCAGTCTTGAGCATTCCGTGAAGCTCAGGCAATGTCTTACTCAAGCCATGCATGTTAAAGTTCAGAATGAACTGATCATAGCTTGCAGGTAATGACTGCAGAATGATGTCGCAGGCAAGTTCCTGGCTGATAGGGCAGTCGAGTTTCTGAAGATGATCGAGATAACCCATCATCTTCAAGACATGAGGACTCACTGCCGCATTCGCAGCCAACTTGCAGTCCAAGAGGTTCTTAACTGTCTGGAACCTCTCAGTCCTAGCCTACTCCTGAAAAAGCGATTTCAGGCTTGCCATTATCTCGATGGGTGACAACACACTCTCGAACTGCATTTGCAGCTCAGCAGTCATCGTCGCCAACATTAGGCAATAGGCATCATTTTCATCTGACGAATGCTTTTTCCAAGCATTATGCAGAGTCCTGGCGGCATTGGCAGGAGGCCTCTCGGGGAGAGGATCACGAAGGACATAATCCTTCTTCTCCTGCTTGAGGACTAGCCTCAAGTTCCTAGACCACGTCAGGAAGTTCGTTCCAGTCAGCTTCTCCTTCTCGAGAACAGACCGGATTGAGAATGTGTTTTGAGTGCTTGTAGTAGTCATAGCTGAAATATATAAGATAAAAAGGTTATTAGTTAATATGTTCTATATGATTGATCTTATTAAGTATAATATAAGATTAATCATGCATTATATTCAATAACCTAAGTTACCCTCAATAGAATATAATGATTCCAAGATCCACATATAACTAAGATTAAAGTGGGCCACTGGCCGTCACCCAACCTTAGCTTATATCGGTAAGCCCTATATCGGCTAATTATATCCGTGATATAACTCTTGGTTGTGAATCTGGGCCCGAGGCCCAATCCACTCTGATGTCTCAAGGCCCGGGACTCCCGATGGCCTAGTCAAGAAAACCAGACTATACAGTCATGTAATCATTAATGTCTGGGACTCCCAATGACATTTATGAATCACAAACCGTCTTATCCACGCAAAAGTAGACACCCTCACACTGTAAGGCCATGAATACAATTGAATGGGCTTCGACAGCTGACATAGACTGGACAAGACATCCAACGCTTGATATTATTTGAGGTTCGTAGGTTTATTAAAATTTCATTCCCAAAATAGAAGATTACTATTTCGGGAAACTTTCTATTTTTGGAAACCTACTATTTTTGGAAACTTTCTAAAATCGGAAACTTTCTAACTTTAGAAATTTCTTAAAATCCAAAACATGCAAATTCAGAAACTTCTATTTTAAGAAACTTTCTAATTTCAAAATTTCGGAAACTTTAATTTAAAATCGATTTATATATCTTTATAAAATAAATTTTAAATTAATCTGAAGAAAGACTCAAATAATTGGCCCAATTATTTTAACTTCTTGGCCCGAGGCCCAAGAATTGGTCCATGTGCAAGACATGACCCAATTGTCCAATTAAATGACATAACCGGTCTGGTTCATTAAAATTGGTCTAACCAAATTTTAATTACTACGATGACCACAATTGTCAACCGGTTATTTACTAAACCGGATTTTCTCAATTTATTTGGTCCAACCAAATCAAATTAGAAAATCCTGGTTTAGGCACAAAATCCAATTTTCGACTTTGGATTTCTTATCCCGGTTTAACCAGAACTTAATAAATTTATTAAGTCTGTTTATTAAACCGTGACGTTTTTTAAGTTTTAATTAAATTAAACCGAGCCAAAACCCTAACCGCATCGATCGATGCTCTCAGCATCGATCCTGCAACGATCGTGCATCGATCCTGCATCGATCGATGCTCTCACGCGTGCACAAACGGTTATCAGGTTTGGCCGAGAGATTCTCGCGAGATCCACGCGATCGTTTGATCGATCCGTGCGATCGCGGTCGATCTCTCGCGGTTGCATCGACCGATCCATGCGATCGCATCGATCGATGCATCGCGATCTCAGCCGATGCAAAATTCAGTTTAGGTCGCATATCAAATCAATATAGTTTGATCATGCGATTTTTCATCTGTTTGATTAGGATTCAATTCTTGTTTCTTAAGTGTTTTGCTCTTATCAGTAGATTGATTCAAAAACACCTCTTTAAACAATCCTAAACATGAATCTAAACAAGAAAACCAGAACCAATAGCTCTGATACCACTGATGGAATGTTTTGGTGTTAATCCAGATTCAATTCTCAGATTCAACAGTCCTAAACATGCGGATCTAGGTTCTCTTGAATAGAAACAATTGTTGATCTCACCTTTTACCTGTTTATGCAGCGGAAAGAGAGAACAGGTCAAAGATCAGAGAGCCACCGAGTGATAACTCCTCCAGAGGTTCACACACGCACACCAAGCAGGAAGAAGGCTGCTAGACTGAAGGAGAGGAGGCGCAGAAGAGAGAGAGAGAGGCGCGGCTGGTTCTGGTTTTTCTGGACTCGGCTTAAGTTTTATTTATAAAACTTGTCCAGTTCCATTTGGGCCTTTTGGCCCAAATACCAATTAACTCGACGGCGTTCGCGCACTGTGTCGATCGACACACCACGTGCATCGATCGACACACAGTGACTTAACCCTTTCATTCTCTCTAAGTATAGTAAATGCCTAGCACTTTTACCGTACTTCTGCTAAACCGTTCCTACACATTTTCCTGTTAGCTTAGGCGTGTGACCCATATGGGATCATATAATAAAGGCAATAAGTCCAAGACTTATAGATCATGAGCGGACTCTAGCAAGCCATCATGACCCCAATATTATATGACTTATGTCTGATCATTGACATACTCTTACTTTCTAGAGACAGTACCGAGATTACTGGACACAATTCCAACAGCGAAATACGAAGCGTCGCCTAGGTAATGATGTGCCTCGATTGCTGTGCCGTCATTTTCACTATAAGTAGCCCTTCTCTGCTTCTTACTTCCTCAGTTCGTTCGAGTGAAGAAATTCTGAAAGGTAATTCTCTCTCTCGATATTTTATTTTCCGGTCATCCTTCCGCCGCTGCTCCATCTTAATTTATAGATTCTTAGATCAAATCTTCGTTTTCCCCTCGCGTTTTCGTTTGTTCTTCGATTAGCTATGTCTTTGATCCGCTGTTCCCCAAGCAAAGATAAGGAAGTTGTTTCCGTTTCATCTGCGGATGATTCTTCAAGTCGTCAATCCACTTCGAGTACTTCATCCGGCCTGGGAGATCATTCTGTTTGTTTCGAAGTCGAAGATCTCCAACTTCGTTGCGAGACATCCCGTCAAGCTGGTGCTGCCGAGAGTTCTGGCCGGGAGGAGTTAATCATACCTCAGTTACGAGATTTTGATGACGGTGAGGATGATGTCGATGCGAATCAAGTCGACTCCGAGGACGATGTTCCTCCTTCGTTGCCGGTTGATCCTTATGAAAGCTTCAGTAATATTTTAGGTACCAAGTCGACTGCATCTTCGGTGAGATCCATGCTTCGAGAATGTGGAGCAGACCCAAAGATCAAAGTCATCATTCCCTTTCCGCTTGACCGTCCTTGGAGTCCGCCCCCGGGATATATGACCCTCTACGAGTCATACTTCATCAACACCGATACCGGGGGCAGCCGTTGTTGGTTTCCTCTACCCGACTTGCTGATTTCGTACTGTCATCGTCGCGAGATCGCCATCTCCCAACTGTCAGCCGCTGCAGTTCGCCATATGGTTGGTCTTTTAGTGTTAGGGGCCGAAGACGGTATCACGATAACTGCACAGATTTTCGAGGAAATGACGTCGGTTAATCGCATGAAAGCCACCAATCCAGGGTGCTTCGCGGTTCGGTTCAAGAGCGGCAACCGAGTTTTGACAGATGCGCCTAACAAGATTAATAATTGGCAACGGTCCTATTTTTTTGTTGAAATGTCCTCATTAGTCGTTCCTGACGAACACAAGGGACTTATCAGGACGTCTTGGAATACGGATTATGGTAGATGTCGTCCCAAATTTGCTATCTTTTGATCTCGATAATTTACTTAATTCTTTTTCATCTTTGCAGTGCAACATCCCTTCCTGAAGCCGTATCCCGACAACTACTTCCCCATTCTCGAGCAGATTCAATCTCTCGGCTTACGCAAGTGGTCGGACCTTACTCGCGAGCGCATCAATAAGTTCCTTCCAAAGATCTCCGAAGGTTCGTATAGTTTTTTTTTTGTTATGGCATTCTTTTCTTTGTTTCATCCTGATCGTCTGTCCGTCAATGCAGTCAAGTGGGATACCAAGACGAAAGTTACCCCTGAAGAGCTTGTCAAGCCAAGGAGGATGGGAAAAGTTAAGAGAATCGACTCCGTGGATTACTCCAAAGAGATTTCGTCAAAGCCTTCTGCTTCCTCCAAGTCGTCAAAGGACAAGGACAAGGCTCCTTCTTCTCAGGGCGGCATTCGATCCGATGTTAATACGACGTCGACTGCCCCAGTGGTGAATCCTCCCAATCTTCCGCCCAAAGTTCCATCAAGGAAGAGACCCGCTGATGATAAGTCGGTTCAAGATAAACCATCTAAGTCGTCAAAGACGGGCAAGTCGGTCGAGGATGCTTCTACCGAGATAGCGGTTGTCGGTGAGCCTGCTAAACAAAAGGATCCGTGGCAGCACTTCTATAAGTTCAAGGGGACTGTCCCTGATTCGTCTGGCAGTTTGAAGCCCTTTGAATCTAACAAGGAGCTTGTTCTGGCGCGACCCAGGCGCGCAGTGAAGGAGGGAGAGGTGCGCCCTTCGATCCACAACTTCGCTTATCAGTATGAGAGCGAGGTTCCTTTTATCAACAATCCCCGGGCATGCTTTGATATGCTGACGTGCGTAAGAGGAAACGAGTCGGATTGGCCGGTTCTGGAGGAATTGCCACACTCGGATGCTATCGTCAGGTTGAAGCATGCCGAGGCAACGGT
Source organism: Orychophragmus violaceus (assembly GCA_030180135.1). NCBI lineage: Eukaryota > Viridiplantae > Streptophyta > Magnoliopsida > Brassicales > Brassicaceae > Orychophragmus > Orychophragmus violaceus. The sequence continues at coordinate 37,244,955 of CM058230.1, forward strand.
AAGTTTCCTGTACCGACTTTTGCATTATTTGCCGATTATAACATTTGGTGTGCTGTTTTCAGATGATCGCGGCTTCTAATCGTGTCGCATTGGAAAGCTCCTGGGCTCAGAAGAAGTTGGCTGACGCGGTCACCAAACGGGATGATCTTCTCAAGAAGATCAAGGAAGAGAAGAAGGCTTTGGAGGCGAGCAACCTGGTCCTGGAAGGTAGATTGAAGGAGGCTGAGGAGAAGTCAAAGGCTGATTTCCTCAAATTTCAGCTGGAGAGAAAGCAGCTGCAGAAGTCTTGTCTTGATCTGGTTCAAAAGGAGCGGGAGAGAGTCGAGGCCGCTGCTAGGACGAAGGCGCAGACCCATTTCGACCTTATTCAACGCTACATCGGTGATCAAGAAACTGTTGTTGCGATGCAGGTCAAACAGGCTCAGATTTCTGGTCTTAAGAAATGTCTGGAGAAACTCAGCGGGCAAGGCGTGTCGGTTCCTCAAGCTGTTCTAGACCAGATTGCCGCTGATGAGGTCGCAGCAGATGCGGAGTTGGATAATTTGGACGTTGTGACGAAGGAGGAGCTTACGTTTGTGCTCTCACCTATTCATCATCCCCTCCTTAACCGTTCTCACGATTCTCCTCCTCCTGTCCCGCGGCATGTCGACCAATTCGGTACTAATGTCGGCATAATTCCGTAGGCGGTTCCTGCCGATCTTGTCCAGTCTGTTCGGAAAGACATTTCAGCTGCAGATGGCGGGCCTTGAGTAGTCGTCAAATGTCTTTAGTACCTTATTTGTATCAGTTTTGTAATAACTCTCTATTTTATTCACAAACTCTTTTGGTTTAATTTAAGTTTGCTTTTTAAGCGTTGATAGTGATTTGAATCAGTCTATCTTTCTTTTGCCAAACTTAATCAGATACTAGTTTAAAACCGTACCAATTTTGTCTAGGTTTGCTCTTGGATAACCCTTTAGACAGTTTAGTAACTTCGAATAAGCGCTTTATTAGATAAAGCTCGGCGCCGACGATTTCAATGAATTTTGTCATTGACAAACCGAAATGTGATTAAGCCGTTCTACTGTATCTAAACTTGTAGCGACTTTCATCACCAAGTCGTGCTATCGTATTAAAACTATTCTTGATAATTTCAAACGAGTAGCGACTTTTTAATGTTGTTTTGCCCTAAGGTGGTTTGCGAGTCTATAATTTGCTCGGCTTTATTCCAAGGGTGGGCGAATGTGCGATGCTGTGCTCGACTTATTTGTCATCACCCACCGCGAAGAACTTGCGGGACGGATCCCGGCTTTTCCTTACCACGATGTGCACCTCGTGCGCAAGGAAGACCACACCCCTGGCCAGGAGGCATGATGCTAATGATGCGAGTCGTTTGCTCGTCTTTTTTGCGAGTTGATACTCGGCTTTTTGCGAGTTGATACTCGGCTTTTTGCGAGTTGATACTCGGCTTTTTGCGAGTTGATACTCGGCTTTTTGCGAGTTGATACTCGGCTTTTTGCGAGTTGCTATTCGGCTTTTTGCGAGTTGATACTCGGCTTTTTGCGAGTTGATACTCGGCTTTGTTAGTACCATCAAATATTTGAATATTAATGAAAGGACTTACCTGATTTTTGGCTTTGCTTGTCTTTCAAGACGGTAAATTATCTGAAAAATAAGGTTTTTATTAGATTTGTGACTGTGCCGGTAAAGGCTGCCTACGTATCCTCCGAGGAAGAATCAAGTCACTCGTAGTTCATAGTACATAATCTTTTTTTTTTTTTTTTTGGCGCCTTGCCGTCTTAGTGGTACTCCTTCAGGCTTGCCGAGTTCCAGGATCGAGGTAAAGCCTTGCCTTTCATTGATTCAAGCTCGTAGACTCCCGGTTTGACGACTTTTGTGACTTTGTAGGGTCCTTCCCATTTCGCCCCGAGTTTCCCTGCTCTCCGCTCCTTGGTGTTTTCGTAAACTTTGCGGAGGACGAAGTCACCGACTTGAAAATGGCGTTCCTTGACTTTCTGGTTGTAGTACCGAGCTGCGAGCTGTTGGTAGTTTTGAATTCTGAGTAGGGCTCGATCCCGCTCTTCCTCTAAGGTGTCGAGAGCCTGGATTAGCATCTTTTCATTGATTTCAGTATGGTGCGGCATGAGAGAGCGGCGTAGAGTGTAAATGTTAGCTTCTGCCGGTACCATTGCTTCTACGCCAAAGGCTAAGGAGAAAGGGGTGGCTCCTGTTGCGCTACGAGGCGTCGTTCTATGCGACCAGAGGATGCCGTCTAACTCGTCTGCCCAAACTCCTTTTTTGCTTTCAAGGCGCTTTTTGATGCCGGCGATGATGGTTTTATTCGTAGCCTCGGCTTGGCCATTCCCTTGAGGGTACCTTGGTGTCGACTTGCTAAGGCGTATATCCCACTTCTTGCAGAATCCTTCGAATACTTTCGAGATGAATTGCGATCCGTTATCTGTGACGATCTCATAGGGTAGCCCGAAACGACATATTATGTATTTCCAGACGAAATTTTGAACCTGGACATCGTGGATTGCGACGTAAGCCTTGGCCTCTACCCACTTTGTGAAGTAGTCGGTCATAATGAGCAGAAAACGTCTTTGATTGGATAATGGTAACGGTCCAACGATGTCCATTGCCCATCTCATGAACGGGTAAGCCTCGGTTGACGTCGTAAGTAATTATGTGGGTCGATGTATGAATGGCGCATGTCGCTGACACTTTTCACACTTGTTAGAATAGGTCTCGCAGTCGGTTATCATAGTCGGCCAATAGTGACCGTTCAACTTGATTTTGAGGGCGAGAGACCTGCCTCCGGAGTGGTTTCCGCATGCTCCAGAATGCGTTTCTTCGAGAACCCGACTTACTTCATCTCCGTTTATGCATCTGAGGAGGATCTTGTTAGCGGAATACTTGTAGAGGATACCTTCATGTATAGTGTATCGCGCGCTCTTGACTTTAAGTCGTCGTGCTTCCCATTTATCTTCTGGGAGCTTTCCTTCTGTCAGGTATGCCCTTATCGGAAGCCGCCAGTCTTTATTGTCGCCGGTTAGGACAGCGATGAGGTTTGTGCCCTTTGCTTGAATATTGTAGCACATGTCGTCTTCACCACTCGGGATTATTTCTTCAGGTTCTTCTTGATTGCTCTCAGGGGGCGGGATGCTTGGTTCATGGATCGTTTCTACCTGGATCCATCGACAGAGATTGGGATTAGATGCCAGCGACGCGAGTGCATCTGCCGGGGCATTCTCCTTTCTTGGTATCTGGACAATGTCGAAGAATTCGAAGGAACTGGTGAGTTCCAACGCCGTCTTTCGGTAAGCCTCCATTCGTTCATTTTTAGCTTCGTAGTCGCCGTTGATCTGGTTGGCTACAAGCATGGAATCACAATGGGCCAAGAGATGTCGTACTCCGATTTCCCTGGCTAGTCAGAGACCGGCTAACAAAGCTTCGTACTCGGCTGTGTTGTTAGAAGCCGTGAAACCTAGTTTGAATGACTGCTCTAGTATCTCGCCGGTAGGTGATATGAGGCGTATCCCTATCCCGGCTCCTTTTTTGGATGAAGCCCCGTCAACGAACAATTTCCAATTTTTGTCTTCTGTCTCGGTACCGACATCCAATTCAGGCGATAACTCGACAAGGAAATCAGCTATCACCTGTGACTTGGCGGTTGTTCTGTTTCTGTACTCGATGTCGTACTCACTTAACTCTATTGCCCACTTGGCTAGACGGCCAGACTGCCCTGGGCTATGAAGGATCGTCCGAAGGGGTTGACTGCTTAATACGGCAATCGGATGTGACTGAAAATATGGTCGCAGCTTTCGCGCCGAGATGACGACTGCGAAAGCCAGTTTTTCCATTGCAGGATACCTGGTTTCGGCTCCGTTCATCGTTTTGCTGACGTAGAAGATCGGCTTCTGTTCTCCTCGATCTTCCCGAACTAGTACGCCACTCACTGCCGTCGTTGAGACGGCGATGTAAAGCAACAATGTCTCACCATTCTCGGGTTTAGACAGTATCGGCGGGTTCGACAAGTAATCCTTGAGTTGGATGAATGCTTCTTGGCACTTATCGTCCCACATGAATCTTTTGTTCCCTCGTAGGAGCTCGTAAAAAGGCAGACATTTATCCGTTGACCGGGATATAAACCTGTTCAAGGCGGCTATGCGGCCAGTGAGGCGTTGTACCTCTCGAGTGTTCTTGGGAGATGGTAAGTCGATTATGGCCGTGATCTGCTTTGGATTAGCTTCTATTCCTCTCTGAGTTACCACGTATCCTAGGAACTCTCCCGATGTCACTCCGAACGTACACTTAGTTGGATTAAGCTTCATGCCGTACCGATTAAGGATGTTGAAACATTCCTTTAAATGGCCGACATGCTGAGAGGCAATCAGAGATTTGACTAGCATGTCGTCGATGTAAACCTCCATTGTTGCGCCGAGTTGTCCTGCAAACATCCGGTTTACCAGCCGCTGGTAGGTGGCGCCGGCGTTCTTGAGGCCGAAAGGCATGACTTTGTAGCAATATGTGCCGCGTTCAGTGATGAAGGCTGTCTTTTCTCTGTCGTCTGGGTTCATGAGGATTTGATTATATCCTGAGAACGCATCCATGAATGATAGCAATTCGTTCCCGGCCGTCGCCTCAACAAGTCGGTCGATATGCGGCAGCGGGAAACTATCCTTGGGGCAAGCTTTGTTGAGATCCGTGAAGTCGACACATACTCTCCACTTCCCGTTTTTCTTCTTCACGACCACTGGATTGGCCAACCAGTCAGGATATTTGACTTCTTGGATTGAACCGGCTTCGAGTAGCTTCTCTACTTCATCGTTGACTGCTTTAGCTCTTTCAGGGCCGAGTTTTCGCCTCTTTTGTTTGACTGGCTTGTAAGTCGGATCGACATTCAACTCGTGAGTTGTAATGGTTGGATTGATACCCTTCATGTCCTTCATTTTCCACGCAAACGTTCTAACGTTTTGCTGTAGGAAGGCGATCAGTTCCCCTTTGATGTCGTCCGGTAATTCTGCGCCAATGCCTACGCACTTGCTTGCATCTGATTCGTCAATGATGACTTGCTGGATCAGTTCTTTCTCCGGTCCTTTTCTTCCGTGTTCTGTGTTGATCATGCAGGAAGGCACCCTGATCTTATGTTCTCTCGCGAAACACGACCGACTTGCGCTCTGGCATCCTTTGACTGTCTGGATTCCTTTAGGTGTCGGGAATTTCAGACACTGATGGTATGTCGAGGATACCGCCTTCATGCTATACAGCCATGGAGTTCCGAGGATCACGTTATAGATGGTTGGCTTGTCAATGACATGAAACCTCACCAATCTGTTGACTCCTCCTGCGAAAACAGGCAACTTGATCGTTCCAATTGTGTATGTCGTCTCACTTGTGAACCCGGTGAGCGGCTTGGCTTTCTGCTTGATATCCTCCTCCTTAATGTCCATCTTCTTGAGCGTATCTAGGAAAATTAAATCTATCGAGCTCCCGGTGTCCACCAGTATTCGAGATACTTGGCAACTTCCGATCAGAAGCTCAACCACCAGCGGGTCGTTATGAGGGTAGTGAGTTCCATAGAGATCCTGGTCGGTAAAGATGACGGGCGGATCGTCTGATAGGATTGGTTGAGGCACCTTTTGCGCGGCTAATGCTAGGCGTTCATAGACTTTGATTGACCGGACCGAATCGTTTACGGAGATTAGACCTCCCATGATCATGTTGATTCTTCGGATGGTCTTGGGGGTTTCTTCTTCGTCCTCCTCCTCTTCTTCTTCACGGTTACGTTTCAAAGCTATACTTTTGATACGCCGTGGTGGTTTATCCTGCTTAGGAGCCTGCTCGTCGGCTTTGTCTTCCTTCTTTTGTCCCGATTCTTCCTTTTTTAATCTTTCGATGGCCGCCTTGATCTCTTCACTGGAAAGTCGGGAGTAGAGTGCGTTTCTGAGGTTCCGACATTCAGCCGTGTCGTGTGACGTAGCTTGATGGTATTCGCAGTACTTATCCCCTGTAGCGGAGGCTGCTTGCGCCTTCTTTGCCTCTTTTCCTCTTTTATTCCACGGTTTTGATGACCGGGACTTGTTGGTGCCGTCCACAACCATTGTTTTGGCGCTTTTACTGTCGTAGTGCTGTATGGGTTCTCTTTCTTCTTTCTTATCTGCTTGTTTGCCGGAACCGAATCTCTTTGCTAACGCGATCTTCTTCTCTTCCAATTCCACGAACTTGTTTGCCCGATGGAGTGCGTCTTCGATGGTTAGTGGCGGGTTGACGACTAGATCCTGGTAAAAAGGTGATTCGTGCCAGACGGCGTTTGTTAGGGCCGCGATAGTGAACTTATCTGGTGCCTCAGCTCGTGTCATCACCGCCCTGAACCTTTCTACGAAATCTTTCAATGTTTCCTTCTTCTCTTGCGTCATCGACATCAACGCACTCAGCGAAGTGTCCTTACGAATGTAGGCAAAGTGATGCCTTACGAATGCCCATGTGAGATCGGAGAAGCTATCGATTGACTTGGATGGGAGTCGGGAGAACCAGTTTAGCGCGTCCCCTTCCAGGGTTTCGGTGAACAGTTGGCAGAAACCGATGTCACGCTCCTCGCTTGATGAGAACCGTGCCTTTGCCGCCATGATTTTGAACGTTGTGAGGTGGGTTGCTGGGTCTTTTGTGTCGTCGTACATCGGTAGCCTGAGCTTCTCTCTTTGTCTGATATACGTGTTCGTGATGCGTGAGGTGAAGGGTGTCCTACGAGTTTCTTCGATGATCCGATCGATCTCGGGTGCGGACCCCTTCACGCCATGGACCTCCCCTTTTAATTCTTTTAGGGTGTCTTTGAGCTCGATTAGCTGTTTCTCGACATGGTTGCGACTTGCTCCGCGAATAGACGTTCCATGAGTTTTCTCGTACGACATACCTCGCTCGCGGCGATAGTTGTCTCGGTGCGAGTCATTCTCATGTCGCGAATTTCGTCTGTGGTGCACGTCCCGTGTCTGGTGACTGATGTGTTCCTCCCTATCGGGTGAATACCTCTCATCACTCCGGTCATTATGTCTCCGACTTTCGCTCCGTCTGGGTTTTTCAGACCCTTCCTTCCGATGTGGGCTCCGCTCGCGAGCATCTTTCTTGTTGCTCTCCTTACGCGGGTTGCTCCTGGACTCGCTGCTACGGCTCTGTTCATGGTGGCTTTCCTCAGATGTGCTATAGACCAGTCGTCTGGCGACTTTGTCTTTCACCTTCGACGGCACCTCTCTCCTGGGTTTTCTTGACTGTTGTCCTGAAAGGAATTTTGCTTGCTCTGTCTGCAGCAGGTCGATTTTCTCCGAGAACGTTTTGATCAGGTCGTTTTGTGACTCGATCTTGGCCATTAGAGTGGCTAAGACCTTGTCCTGCTCAATTTGGGCTTCTGTTTCGCTGAGTGACGGGGCATGTTTGCCGCCATCTCGAGCTTTGTTTGTCTTAGCGGCGTCTCGCGGCTGCTTGCCGCCTTTGGCCGCGTCGTCTTCTTGATCACTCTGGTTGTAATCACTTTCATCTTGAACGCTTAACTCAACCCTAGGGTTTTCTTGATCGATCTCTTTATGATTCCCTGACATCTCGTTTCAGAAATTTCTCTTAGAAATCCCCACAGTCGGCACCAATTGTAAGATCTCAACTCGGTCTATCCAAAGATAGAAAGAGTTTTAGGGTTTGTAATTAGGGATTCTAAAAGAAGAATTAAAGAACGCGGTGAGATTTAGGAAATTAGGGTTTAAAGTCGGCGTTTCCGAGATGGAAGCCGGTAAAAGAGAGTTCTAAAGTCGCCTGAGAGAAATTAGGTTAAGAGTTTGCTCTAAAGTCTCTCCAGCGAAAATTATTAAGAAAAGCGTGATCTTTATTGAATATCGGGGTTCCCTTAGATAGGGTTACAAGTCGGTTTATCATAATAAGGAAAGTAAGAGATAATTATGAATATTTCCTTTAAACTCGGCTTTGTTTTGATACGGAATATTTCCTTTTGCCGACTTTCTTACGCGGCGCCTTCGGACTAGTCACCCTCCAAACCCTAGCGTAAGCCGGTTTAGCCCGAGTTCGGTTTAACCTAGGTTTTACCGCCTTGGGCTTTATTTTCGACTTTCCCTTCTGGGCCGACCTAAACTCATGAATAGGCCTTTTTAGGAAGGTGCTAATACCGACTCTAACAGTGCACAATGTTTCACGAGTTCCATTGAGGTTTTATGATTTTTTATACTACTACGTCTATAATGCAACTAAAGCTATTGAGATTCAAGTTAACAACGTTTAGTAAATACCAATAGTATCAGTTAAATTATCTCTCTCCAACTAACATGTTCTGTTCTTTCATTACTCAGAAACACTTCCATCTGAATTTAAGCTGAACATCCATACACATCCATAATCTTAAGTATTTCCCATGTTTGCTGAGAGTTCTTATGCTGAAGATTCATGATATATTAGATCACACAATTTATTTATTGTCGGATTTGTACTACCAAGTTCAACTAGCTAGGTACAACTAAAAACATATTTGTATTTATGTGTATATATCCAAGAAATATGAAAAATAATAAATTAAAGTTTATAAAATTCTAAAAACATGTTAAACTATAAGGAAACAATTTTAAATCAATAAAACCAGAATTTATCATTTTCATAATAGATATTATTGATTTCACACAAAACACTTCTTATATTGTATGTGATCACCTTCTTATGATGCAAAATAGGTGAAAATTATGCTTTTGTATAAATTTTATTATAAAAACTTCCTAAATGATAATTAATAGTGAAAAATCATGTGTCCAACTACTACACAATATCTTATTGTAAGGTACAACTACAAATACGCAAAAATCGTCAAAGTACAACTATGAAGAGACACGTACAACTGTACACTTAGGAACAAATATGTGACAACACAGTAGGTTTTTAATATTATAAATGGTGTCATATGTTAAACGTGTTTTTAATGTGAAAAATAAATTTTTTAATTTTTTAAATTTTTTTAACTTTCTCATGTTTTAGAGTTTTTTCCAAAAAAAATTTGAGTTTTTTTTAATTTTGATTTTTGAATTCATCACGATTTCGAAATAACTGGTATAACTAAGAAGCAAATAATACAACTAGTACAACTATTTGAATATTTGTTTACAATTGTACCAGTTAGACCAAAACTACCAACACAGTTATACGAGTTAGAACAAAAATATCTTAATAGTTGTACTAGTTGGACCATAATTAAAATACCAAATTAATATAATTACAAATCTTATAAACATTGGGCATAAATAGAGAAGTACAACAAAAACAAACATGTGGAATAGTGACAATAAGGCCGCTGCAAGTTGTTGATCTGCCATGTTTAAGCTCTTGGATTCCTGCTAAACTGTCCAAACTTGTTTTTAGGCTTAATTTTCCATGCTAAGCATGACCAGTTGCTGATCTATGTAGTGAATGGCAGATGACATTTCACATCCTTGAGCCTGTTGGAAACAAACCATCATGTATATTTTTCGTGGAGTAAAGATTGTGAGTATGAGCAATCCAATGTTAAAGAAAATAAATATAAACCGCATTAGAAAAGGCCAGCAAATACGCTTGGGGAATCACACTAAGATAGTTTCCATCTCCATCATCGGATGAGTAACTGGACATCAACCCAACAAGCTCATCTGCACAAAACATCATCAAAATTATAGTTGCAGCATTTTTTTAAAACGAGAAACAGAACATATATGAGATGCCTAATGGGTGGAGAAGAGAGACAAATTTCATGAGCTATGGTCTTAAAGTATAACACATGACGATCTTTTTCGTTTATATCAATTTTCTGAACTTTGAATTGAATCCAAGTACGATATATAATGGATAGCTTTTCTTTGGTCAAACGAAGTGAACATAAGAATCATCATTATGTTCAGACACATGGTTGGATTGGCTCAAGATGTCCCCATGACACATTCTTGATTAAGGCAAAAAGACCAAACCATCAGAAGAATCACGTTTCCAATCTAAAACGTGTAAGACAATCTTAAAGATAGTTTGGTTGAGGTAAACCTAACCCTACCACACTGAGGATTATTCAATTACGATCATTGGTTAGCTCAAACGTGAGCTGAGAGCGAGTAACATACGATCCTTAACATACTACACTGGGGATTATCAATTATGATAATTAGTTAGTTAAAACGTGAGCAGAGACCGATTAACATACCATCATTGATTCAAGCTCGTAGACTCCCGGTTTGACGACTTTTGTGACTTTGTAGGGTCCTTCCCATTTCGCCCCGAGTTTCCCTGCTCTCCGCTCCTTGGTGTTTTCGTAAACTTTGCGGAGGACGAAGTCACCGACTTGAAAATGGCGTTCCTTGACTTTCTGGTTGTAGTACCGAGCTGCGAGCTGTTGGTAGTTTTGAATTCTGAGTAGGGCTCGATCCCGCTCTTCCTCTAAGGTGTCGAGAGCCTGGATTAGCATCTTTTCATTGATTTCAGTATGGTGCGGCATGAGAGAGCGGCGTAGAGTGTAAATGTTAGCTTCTGCCGGTACCATTGCTTCTACGCCAAAGGCTAAGGAGAAAGGGGTGGCTCCTGTTGCGCTACGAGGCGTCGTTCTATGCGACCAGAGGACGCCGTCTAACTCGTCTGCCCAAACTCCTTTTTTGCTTTCAAGGCGCTTTTTGATGCCGGCGATGATGGTTTTATTCGTAGCCTCGGCTTGGCCATTCCCTTGAGGGTACCTTGGTGTCGACTTGCTAAGGCGTATATCCCACTTCTTGCAGAATCCTTCGAATACTTTCGAGATGAATTGCGATCCGTTATCTGTGACGATCTCATAGGGTAGCCCGAAACGACATATTATGTATTTCCAGACGAAATTTTGAACCTGGACATCGTGGATTGCGACGTAAGCCTTGGCCTCTACCCACTTTGTGAAGTAGTCGGTCATAATGAGCAGAAAACGTCTTTGATTGGATAATGGTAACTGTCCAACGATGTCCATTGCCCATCTCATGAACGGGTAAGCCGCGGTTGACGTCGTAAGTAATTCTGTGGGTCGATGTATGAATGGCGCATGTCGCTGACACTTTTCACACTTGTTAGAATAGGTCTCGCAGTCGGTTATCATAGTCGGCCAATAGTGACCGTTCAACTTGATTTTGAGGGCGAGAGACCTGCCTCCGGAGTTGTTTCCGCATGCTCCAGAATGCGTTTCTTCGAGAACCCGACTTACTTCATCTCCGTTTATGCATCTGAGGAGGATCTTGTTAGCGGAATACTTGTAGAGGATACCTTCATGTATAGTGTATCGCGCGCTCTTGACTTTAAGTCGTCGTGCTTCCCATTTATCTTCTGGGAGCTTTCCTTCTGTCAGGTATGCCCTTATCGGAAGCCGCCAGTCTTTATTGTCGCCGGTTAGGACAGCGATGAGGTATGTGCCCTTTGCTTGAATATTGTAGCACATGTCGTCTTCACCACTCGGGATTATTTCTTCAGGTTCTTCTTGATTGCTCTCAGGGGGCGGGATGCTTGGTTCATGGATCGTTTCTATCGGGATCCGTCGACAGAGATTGGGATTAGATGCCAGCGACGCAAGTGCATCTGCCGGGGCATTCTCCTTTCTTGGTATCTGGACAATGTCGAAGAATTCGAAGGAACTGGTGAGTTCCAACGCCGTCTTTCGGTAAGCCTCCATTCGTTCATTTTTATCTTCGTAGTCGCCGTTGATCTGGTTGGCTACAAGCATGGAATCACAATGGGCCAAGAGATGTCGTACTCCGATTTCCCTGGCTAGTCTGAGATCGGCTAACAAAGCTTCGTACTCGGCTGTGTTGTTGGAAGCCGTGAAACCTAGTTTGAATGACTGCTCTAGTATCTCGCCGGTAGGTGATATGAGGCGTATCCCTATCCCGGCTCCTTTTTTGGATGAAGCCCCGTCAACGAACAATTTCCAATTTTTGTCTTCTGTCTCGGTACCGACATCCAATTCAGGCGATAACTCGACAAGGAAATCAGCTATCACCTGTGACTTGGCGGTTGTTCTGTTTCTGTACTCGATGTCGTACTCACTTAACTCTATTGCCCACTTGGCTAGACGGCCAGACTGCCCTGGGCTATGAAGGATCGTCTGAAGGGGTTGACTGCTTAATACGGCAATCGGATGTGACTGAAAATATGGTCGCAGCTTTCGCGCCGAGATGACGACTGCGAAAGCCAGTTTTTCCATTGCAGGATACCTGGTTTCGGCTCCGTTCATCGTTTTGCTGACGTAGAAGATCGGCTTCTGTTCTCCTCGATCTTCCCGAACTAGTACGCCACTCACTGCCGTCGTTGAGACGGCGATGTAAAGCAACAATGTCTCACCATTCTCGGGTTTAGACAGTATCGGCGGGTTCGACAAGTAATCCTTGAGTTGGATGAATGCTTCTTGGCACTTATCGTCCCACATGAATCTTTTGTTCCCTCGTAGGAGCTCGTAAAAAGGCAGACATTTATCCGTTGACCGGGATATAAACCTGTTCAAGGCGGCTATGCGGCCAGTGAGGCGTTGTACCTCTCGAGTGTTCTTGGGAGATGGTAAGTCGATTATGGCCGTGATCTGCTTTGGATTAGCTTCTATTCCTCTCTGAGTTACCACGTATCCTAGGAACTCTCCCGATGTCACTCCGAACGTACACTTAGTTGGATTAAGCTTCATGCCGTACCGGTTAAGGATGTTGAAACATTCCTTTAAATGGCCGACATGCTGAGAGGCAATCAGAGATTTGACTAGCATGTCGTCGATGTAAACCTCCATTGTTGCGCCGAGTTGTCCTGCAAACATCCGGTTTACCAGCCGCTGGTAGGTGGCGCCGGCGTTCTTGAGGCCGAAAGGCATGACTTTGTAGCAATATGTGCCGCGTTCAGTGATGAAGGCTGTCTTTTCTCTGTCGTCTGGGTTCATGAGGATTTGATTATATCCTGAGAACGCATCCATGAATGATAGCAATTCGTTCCCGGCCGTCGCCTCAACAAGTCGGTCGATATGCGGCAGCGGGAAACTATCCTTGGGGCAAGCTTTGTTGAGATCCGTGAAGTCGACACATACTCTCCACTTCCCGTTTTTCTTCTTCACGACCACTGGATTGGCCAACCAGTCAGGATATTTGACTTCTTGGATTGAACCGGCTTCGAGTAGCTTCTCTACTTCATCGTTGACTGCTTTAGCTCTTTCAGGGCCGAGTTTTCGCCTCTTTTGTTTGACTGGCTTGTAAGTCGGATCGACATTCAACTCGTGAGTTGTAATGGTTGGATTGATACCCTTCATGTCCTTCATTTTCCACGCAAACGTTGTAACGTTTTGCTGTAGGAAGGCGATCAGTTCCCCTTTGATGTCGTCCGGTAATTCTGCGCCAATGCCTACGCACTTGCTTGCATCTGATTCGTCAATGATGACTTGCTGGATCAGTTCTTTCTCCGGTTCTTTTCTTCCGTGTTCTGTGTTGATCATGCAGGAAGGCACCCTGATCTTATGTTCTCTCGCGAAACACAACCGACTTGCGCTCTGGCATCTTTTGACTGTCTGGATTCCTTTAGGTGTCGGGAATTTCAGACACTGATGGTATGTCGAGGATACCGCCTTCATTCTATACAGCCATGGAGTTCCGAGGATCACGTTATAGATGGTTGGCTTGTCAATGACATGAAACCTCACCAATCTGTTGACTCCTCCTGCGAAAACAGGCAACTTGATCGTTCCAATTGTGTATGTCGTCTCACTTGTGAACCCGGTGAGCGGCTTGGCTTTCTGCTTGATATCCTCCTCCTTAATGTCCATCTTCTTGAGCGTATCTAGGAAAATTAAATCTATCGAGCTCCCGGTGTCCACCAGTATTCGAGATACTTGGCAACTTCCGATCAGAAGCTCAACCACCAGCGGGTCGTTATGAGGGTAGTGAGTTCCATAAGGATCCTGGTCGGTAAAGATGACGGGCGGATCGTCTGATAGGATTGGTTGAGGCGCCTTTTGCGCGGCTAATGCTAGGCGTTCATAGACTTTGATTGACCGGACCGAATCGTTTACGGAGATTAGACCTCCCATGATCATGTTGATTCTTCGGATGGTCTTGGGGGTTTCTTCTTCGTCCTCCTCCTCTTCTTCTTCACGGTTACGTTTCAAAGCTATACTTTTGATACGCCGTGGTGGTTTATCCTGCTTAGGAGCCTGCTCGTCGGCTTTGTCTTCCTTCTTTTGTCCCGATTCTTCCTTTTTTAATCTTTCGATGGCCGCCTTGATCTCTTCACTGGAAAGTCGGGAGTAGAGTGCGTTTCTGAGGTTCCGACATTCAGCCGTGTCGTGTGACGTAGCTTGATGGTATTCGCAGTACTTATCCCCTGTAGCGGAGGCTGCTTGCGCCTTCTTTGCCTCTTTTCCTCTTTTATTCCACGGTTTTGATGACCGGGACTTGTCGGTGCCGTCCACAACCATTGTTTTGGCGCTTTTACTGTCGTAGTGCTGTCTGGGTTCTCTTTCTTCTTTCTTATCTGCTTGTTTGCCGGAACCGAATCTCTTTGCTAACGCGATCTTCTTCTCTTCCAATTCCACGAACTTGTTTACCCGATGGAGTGCGTTTTCGATGGTTAGTGGCGGGTTGACGACTAGATCCTGGTAAAAAGGTGATTCGTGCCAGACGGCGTTTGTTAGGGCCGCGATAGTGAACTTATCTGGTGCCTCAGCTCGTGTCATCACCGCCCTGAACCTTTCTACGAAATCTTTCAATGTTTCCTTCTTCTCTTGCGTCATCGACATCAACGCACTCAGCAAAGTGTCCTTACGAATGTAGGCAAAGTGATGCCTTACGAATGCCCATGTGAGGTCGGAGAAGCTATCGATTGACTTGGATGGGAGTCGGGAGAACCAGTTTAGCGCGTCCCCTTCCAGGGTTTCGGTGAACAGTTGGCAGAAACCGATGTCACGCTCCTCGCTTGATAAGAACCGTGCCTTTGCCGCCATGATTTTGAACGTTGTGAGGTGGGTTGCTGGGTCTTTTGTGCCGTCGTACATCGGTAGCCTGAGCTTCTCTCTTTGTCTGATATACGTGTTCGTGATGCGTGAGGTGAAGGGTGTCCTACGAGTTTCTTCGATGATCCGATCGATCTCGGGTGCGGACCCCTTCACGCCATGGACCTCCCCTTTTAATTCTTTTAGGGTGTCTTTGAGCTCGATTAGCTGTTTCTCGACATGGTTGCGACTTGCTCCGCGAATAGACGTTCCATGAGTTTTCTCGTACGACATACCTCGCTCGCGGCGATAGTTGTCTCGGTGCGAGTCATTCTCATGTCGCGAATTTCGTCTGTGGTGCACGTCCCGTGTCTGGTGACTGGTGTGTTCCTCCCTATCGGGTGAATACCTCTCATCACTCCGGTCATTATGTCTCCGACTTTCGCTCCGTCTGGGTTTTTCAGACCCTTCCTTCCGATGTGGGCTCCGCTCGCGAGCATCTTTCTTGTTGCTCTCCTTACGCGGGTTGCTCCTGGACTCGCTGCTACGGCTCTGTTCATGGTGGCTTTCCTCAGATGTGCTATAGACCAGTCGTCTGGCGACTTTGCTTGCTCTGTCTGCAGCAGGTCGATTTTCTCCGAGAACGTTTTGATCAGGTCGTTTTGTGACTCGATCTTGGCCATTAGAGTGGCTAAGACCTTGTCCTGCTCGATTTGGGCTTCGGTTTCGCTGAGTGACGGGGCATGTTTGCCGCCATCTCGAGCTTTGTTTGTCTTGGCGGCGTCTCGCGGCTTCTTGCCGCCTTTGGCCGCGTCGTCTTCTTGATCACTCTGGTTGTAATCACTTTCATCTTGAACGCTTAACTCAACCCTAGGGTTTTCTTGATCGATCTCTTTATGATTCCCTGACATCTCGTTTCAGAAATTTCTCTTAGAAATCCCCACAGTCGGCGCCAATTGTAAGATCTCAACTCGGTCTATCCAAAGATAGAAAGAGTTTTAGGGTTTGTAATTAGGGATTCTAAAAGAAGAATTAAAGAACGCGGTGAGATTTAGGAAATTAGGGTTTAAAGTCGGCGTTTCCGAGATGGAAGCCGGTAAAAGAGAGTTCTAAAGTCGCCTGAGAGAAATTAGGTTAAGAGTTTGCTCTAAAGTCTCTCCAGTGAAAAGTATTAAGAAAAGCGTGATCTTTATTGAATATCGGGGTTCCCTTATATAGGGTTACAAGTCGGTTTATCATAATAAGGAAAGTAAGAGATAATTATGAATATTTCCTTTAAACTCGGCTTTGTTTTGATACGGAATATTTCCTTTTGCCGACTTTCTTACGCGGCGCCTTCGGACTAGTCACCCTCCAAACCCTAGCGTAAACCGGTTTAGCTCGAGTTCGGTTTAACCTAGGTTTTACCGCCTTGGGCTTTATTTCCGACTTTCCCTTCTGGACCGACCTAAACTCATGAATAGGCCTTTTTAGGAAGGTGCTAATACCGACTCTAACAGTGCACAATGTTTCACGAGTTCCATTGAGGTTTTATGATTTTTTATACTACTACGTCTATAATGCAACTAAAGCTATTGAGATTCAAGTTAACAACGTTTAGTAAATACCAATAGTATCAGTTAAATTATCTCTCTCCAACTAACATGTTCTGTTCTTTCATTACTCAGAAACACTTCCATCTGAATTTAAGCTGAACATCCATACACATCCATAATCTTAAGTATTTCCCATGTTTGCTGAGAGTTCTTATGCTGAAGATTCATGATATATTAGATCACACAATTTATTTATTGTCGGATTTGTACTACCAAGTTCAACTAGCTAGGTACAACTAAAAACATATTTGTATTTATGTGTATATATCCAAGAAATATGAAAAATAATAAATTAAAGTTTATAAAATTCTAAAAACATGTTAAACTATAAGGAAACAATTTTAAATCAATAAAACCAGAATTTATCATTTTCATAATAGATATTATTGATTTCACACAAAACACTTCTTATATTGTATGTGATCACTTTCTTATGATGCAAAATAGGTGAAAATTATGATTTTGTATAAATTTTATTATAAAAACTTCCTAAATGATAATTAATAGTGAAAATTCATGTGTCCAACTATTACACAATATCTTATTGTAAGGTACAACTACAAATACACAAAAATCGTCAAAGTACAACTATGAAGAGACACGTACAACTGTACACTTAGGAACAACTATGTGACAACACAGTAGGTTTTTAATATTATAAATGGTGTCATATGTTAAACGTGTTTTTAATGTGAAAAATAAATTTTTTAATTTTAAAATTTTTTTAACTTTCTCATGTTTTAGAGTTTTTTCCAAAAAAAATTTGAGTTTTTTTTAATTTTGATTTTTGAATTCATCACGATTTCGAAATAACTGGTATAACTAAGAAGCAAATAATACAACTAGTACAACTATTTGAATATTTGTTTACAATTGTACCAGTTAGACCAAAACTACCAACACAGTTATACGAGTTGGAACAAAAATATCTTAATAGTTGTACTAGTTGGACCATAATTAAAATACCAAATTAATATAATTACAAATCTTATAAACATTGGGCATAAATAGAGAAGTACAACAAAAACAAACATGTGGAATAGTGACAATAAGGCCGCTGCAAGTTGTTGATCTGCCATGTTTAAGCTCTTGGATTCTTGCTAAACTGTCCAAACTTGTTTTTAGGCTTAATTTTCCATGCTAAGCATGACCAGTTGCTGATCTATGTAGTGAATGGCAGATGACATTTCACATCCTTGAGCCTGTTGGAAACAAACCATCATGTATATTTTTCGTGGAGTAAAGATTGTGAGTATGAGCAATCCAATGTTAAAGAAAACAAATATAAACCGCATTAGAAAAGGCCAGCAAATACGCTTGGGGAATCACACTAAGATAGTTTCCATCTCCATCATCGGATGAGTAACTGGACATCAACCCAACAAGCTCATCTGCACAAAACATCATCAAAATTATAGTTGCAGCATTTTTTTAAAACGAGAAACAGAACATATATGAGATGCCTAATGGGTGGAGAAGAGAGACAAATTTCATGAGCTATGGTCTTAAAGTATAACACATGACGATCTTTTTCGTTTATATCAATTTTCTGAACTTTGAATTGAATCCAAGTACGATATATAATGGATAGCTTTTCTTTGGTCAAACGAAGTGAACATAAGAATCATCATTATGTTCAGACACATGGTTGGATTGGCTCAAGATGTCCCCATGACACATTCTTGATTAAGGCAAAAGGACCAAACCATCAGAAGAATCACGTTTCCAATCTAAAACGTGTAAGACAATCTTAAAGATAGTTTGGTTGAGGTAAACCTAACCCTACCACACTGAGGATTATTCAATTACGATCATTGGTTAGCTCAAACGTGAGCTGAGAGCGAGTAACATACGATCCTTAACATACTACACTGGGGATTATCAATTATGATAATTAGTTAGTTAAAACGTGAGCAGAGACCGATTAACATACCATCATTTGTAGGTGTCGGGTCAGTTCCTGCTCGATCTTGGTCGACCCAAGTATTCTGGATTGGGGGCGCCTGGTCAGTCCATACCCGAAATTCTCCTGCCGGGGTTGTTGCTGATTTTGATGGTGGGGTTGTTCCTGGGGACTCGGATTCTTAATTCGAAAAGAGTCGAATCCAGGTTTCTCGTCTTTCAGTTTCAGGACAACCTGGCATAATATAAGGCAGGACGAACCTGTCAGGTTTTGGATACATAGACATCGAGTCGGAGGGATCTTAAATCGGAGCAGCTACGATCTGGAGGGGTTCTCACCCGAGAGAGGATCGAAGAAATTCTAAAAAAGAGGAGAGGATTTACGATTTTTCGATTCAGGGTTTTTTACTTCAGTTAGGAATTTAGATTTGGATCCATGTATGGAGCGGGTCACCGGATTCAGGGTGGATATTTAGGTTGGAGTTGTAAATACTAAGGATTGGTTAAGGGTTTTTAGTCTTTTCCCACGTTTTTCATTTAAAAATAAATCAAAAAGAAAAATGAAAACATAACCATGGCAGTAGTGACTTCTTTTTCTAATGTTCGTGGCATATATGACATTGATCCTTAGCACACATCATCGATACAGAAAATCGATAAAGGTATTCAATCCTGCACCAGGAGGCTCCAGTCGTCAAAGACAACCGATCTCAGAGAAGTCCACCCCAAGGTGGAACCAAGAGTAATACGTGGCCGTTTGAAGCAACCCAAAACCATCTATTGAGAAAAACCCACGTCGAACTCATCTCGAAGCCTAAGCTGCAACCTTGACATAACGAACCGACCAGTTCTTCACCAAAACAGTAATGATTGGGAGTTATTAGAAAGATACTGTCTACTTAGATAAATTGTAACTTGAGCCCGTCAAAATGGAAAATCGTCACGACCACGAATGTTCCTCCTCCGGCTAGTGATGGTGTTGTTCCTACCACGACCACGAATCCGGTCGATAATGCTCAGCAAATACCGGTTGATAATGTTCCTCCGGTCGATAATGCTCCTCGGACGGTTGCTGACGAAGAACGAGAAGTTGATCCCGAGAAACAGAGCGAAGGAGATGAGAGTGGGAGTGAAGTAGAAGATGATGAAGATGATGACAACGCGACAGAGAGTACAGAAGACGGAGACGAGGTCGAGTCCGAGCAACAGCAACTGCAACCGCAACCGACCCAACCGAGACCGAGCTTGAGAGTCAAGGAGACAAACATACCAAAGAACAAGGATGTATATTCGGAAGACGACGAGGAGGAATCCAACGACAGCTCTGATTCCCAATCAATAAGTGTTATACCCATTTAGTTGTGTAAAAGTTGGGAAAATTGTTCTTGGTTGTTTA
The DNA here is from genome assembly GCA_030180135.1 of Orychophragmus violaceus. Taxonomy (NCBI): domain Eukaryota; kingdom Viridiplantae; phylum Streptophyta; class Magnoliopsida; order Brassicales; family Brassicaceae; genus Orychophragmus; species Orychophragmus violaceus. The sequence continues at coordinate 37,264,801 of CM058230.1, forward strand.
GATGATGAAGTAAAAGGTAGTAAAATTGAGTATAACTAATAAGTAAAACTGGTAAAACTTTATAAAACAAGTGAAGTAAAACTGGTAAAACTCAGTAAAACTATTGAAATAAAACTAGTAAAACTGGTAAAACTGAGTATAACTAATTAATTAAAACTGATGAAACTTAGTAAAACTAGTTAAGTAAAACTCGTAAAACTATGTATAACTAATAAAGTAACACTGGTAAAACTGAGTAAACTAGTAAAGTAAAACTAGTAAAACTACGTAAAACTAAGTATTACTATGTAAAACTAAAGGGAAAAAACTTTAAAAATACCCGACGTGAATTACATTTGCCAGAAAAATACCCCAACTTTTAACGTTGCCTATAAAATATCCAACGTTATTTTGGTTGTCTTTTAAATATCCCAACTTACAAATTTTGTTATTTTCATCCCCGGTTTTAACTACCGTTAAAAAATTAACCTAACTATAGTTAAAACTGGGGGTAAAAGTAACAAAAAATTTGAAAGTTGAGATATTTAAAAGGCAACCAAAATAACCTTAGGTATTTTATAGACAAAGTTAAACTTTGTGTATTTTTCTGGCAAATATACTTTAAAGTCAAAGTATTTTAAGGTCTTTTTTCAATTTGCGTATATAAATATGTTTTTTTCCTATTGATATTCCTTTTCTCAATCGGTTCACTATTAACATTGAACACATACATTGATCAGCAATGAAGTTGATCTATAATTATCTTGTTGAGGGAAGCTAAAATTTAGGATAGTTGAAGAACAAGGCCTGTTTTATACCCTTAGGGGTTGGTGTTATCGATCTTAACGTGATTTATCAATTATAACCGAGGGTTTTCTCGATCGGATTCCTTTGGAGAAAGATCATTTGGTGATTCCACCGTCATATTTGTCTTTATTGATCGGTCAGATCTTGGCTCCTTCTTGCAATTCGGTGGCCATGCATCTCTAACATTGTGGTTTTCCCTCACATACTTTATGCTCTTGTTGTTGATAGGTTGCTCGTGTCTTTTAATCATGTGGAAGTTAGTGCGGCTCCATCATTTTTTGTTGGCGCGTTGAACTGGATGTCGTACTCCTCAGTCCTCCTTTGTTGTTGTTGGTGGTGTTGTTTCCTCCTACTTTTTGTGATGAGATTGGTGATTACAACATTAGCAATCTCCCTTGTATCGTATACTCAAAGTCTCTAAATATTACATCAATTGTTGAAGGTGAACTTTCACAAAGATTAATTTAATAATTGAATTTGGAAATCTACATAATGGTAAAAGAACAAACCTTAAAACGTTCTCAAATGAATGATATTCGTCAAAAAATATCCAATTTTTTAGCGTTGCCTGGAAAATATCCAAATTTATTTTGGTTGCCTTTTAAATACCTCAACTTTCAAATTTCGTTATTTTTCATCCCAGTTTTGGTTAG